>CABHPH010061610.1:0-12058 GCA_902168325.1 Peromyscus nudipes
TTTTTTTTTTTTTTTTTGCCTGATACCCTCTGTCAGGAATTCCTTTTCCAGATGCTCCAAGGCCTTGCTCACACAGGAAGCTTTCAAGGCCTGCCTCAGTAGAATCATTTACTCTGCTGGCTCAGAGCCCTGCCCTTTTAGAGCACTTACTACTTTAGAGTTGGCACGTGAGGGAAGGGTAATTGGGAAATATGTTGAGTGCAAAGACAAGTTAAAGCTGAACAGCGCCACACAATTTGCTTGCTCCAGTCATTAAATGTCCCTTAAAAGAATAACTGTGGGTTTGGGTTGATCTGAAATTATACAGTTTTAAGGACCTTGGCTTCATCTTTGGGAGTTGGTTGACATGCTCTATGTGGACTTTGGGTGTCCATAAACTTAGACCATCTTGGGAGAGTGGGGTCATCCCCCACTTAGATGGTTTGGGAGATTGGTTGCATCCTCACCCCTACTTAGGGTCTCTTAGGAGAGGGGGGGGGTAATCTCTACTCAGACTGCCGTGGGGAGCATGGTGTTGGACTTAGTTTCAGCTGTGAATTTGACATAAACCTAGAGTCACCTGGGAAGAAAGGGCCTCAGCCAAAGAATTGCCTCAATCAGACTGGCCTGTGACTATGGTCATGAGGTATTTTCTTAATTGCTAATTGATATCCAGAAGAGATCCAGAAGATCCAGACCACTGTGAGCAGCACCATCCCTAGGCAGGTGGGACATACGCTATATAAGAAAGGTAGCTGAATATGCGGCTTCAACAACCCCCGAGCAGCTTTCCTTTGTGGTGTCTGCTTCAAGCTCTTGCTCCGACTCCCTTCAGTGAAGGTCTGTAACCTGTAAGCTGAAATAAACCCTTTCCTCTCCAAGCTGCTTTTGCTTATGGTGCTTATCATAGCAACGGAGATTAAACTAGGACACAAGGTCATCTTTCTGTAGACTGTGATGGGACAGCAGTCATCTCAAGAGAGAAAGGTCATCTCTATAGTAATAAGGTAAGCCAGGTAGGGTTGGAGTGGGGGGGCAGTGAGGCAAGCTTTCTAGAAGCTGATGCAATCATAGAGCTATGTTACAGCAGGACAGGACATTATGTGACTGCTCAAACTGTGAAAAACCAGCTGGACACCATGGCTAACCCAGACCTTTGCTAATTTCCCTTGGCTTCCTTGTGATGGCATCTCCACATCTTTAGTCTGGCAGAAATGTCTGCTTCAACCTCAACACTCCAGATGAGGACAGAAAGGGGGAGAAAAGCCTCTTCTGTGGGAAAGTCAGTCCCTCTCTCCGTCCTCTGTGAATAACCCCCCTTCCTTAAAGTTCAGCTACCTAAAATTGGGGTGTAACTCAGAGGCCGCCATGAATCCATCTGCCAAAATCTTCTCCCCAATTCCTTATTTTGTGACATCTCTAAATGGATGGAGACAAGAACCTGGCAACACTTGTTAGACGTTTCTGCTCTCTATTTCTGAGACACCCCACCCCCCACTTTGATCAACAGCAGCACCTAGAGCATCTAAGGCAGTGGTTCTCAATGTGTGGGTCACGACCCCTTTGGACCATCAAAAAAAACCCCAGATATTTATATTACAATTCATAACAGTAGCAAAATTATAGTTATTAAGTAGCAACAAAAAATAATATTAAGGTTGGGGGTCATCACAGCATGAGGAACTGTATTAAAGGATCATAGCATTAGGAAGGTTGAGAACCACTGGTCTAAAGAGAGAAGAGGCACATACCATTTTCACCATCTCAAGATACCCCTGTGCTTTCAAATATTACTCATCCTTAATTTGCAAGAGTCATATGTTAGGTTTAGAGTATTGGAAAACATTAGAACAGTATAAAGGAAAAGAAATTTGTTATCTCACCACCCAATGGTAGCATTATGTTACATTTAAAAGTTACCCCTTTTGCAAAGGGATCATACTGCACATCTATTTTCAAACGTAAGAATTTTCTTTAATTCATTTAACTTTTGGACATTTATTTGTATGGGGGTGGATGCAAGAGCATGCATGTAGAGGTCAGGCCTACAATGTGGGTTCTGGGAATTGAGCTCACGTTGTCAGGCTCGGTAGTAAGTACGTTCACTCACGGAATCATCTCACCAGCTCCTTTAATACATTTTTTTTAAACCTGAACATTTTCTTGTTTGTCATAATGTCTCTAAAAGTTAGTGTTCTTGATAGTTGCAGAATAAGTAGCAAGGGCTAGTTGTGCATTTCCCCCTTGCTCTATGCTGTCCGGACTCTTGTCTGCCGGTGATAATACTCTGAGTAGAAAAGCGTGAGTGGGTTTGGAAGAGCTCAGTGGAACCTGCAAGAACAGAGTTTTCCTTCAGAACTGACAAACTCCCAAAGCTATGACTGGCCCAGAAAATGAAAAGGAGGCGGTTGGGAATTATACCTGGGAAACACCATGCCCCCATTTTACAATTCTTTTTACTGTTTATATAGGACTTGCAAGGAATGTATTTGGGAGATATAAAGAGAAAAGGAAATTAAATTAGAGGCAGGAACCCCACCCAGGCAAAGGACCATCTACCTCACCATCATCCCTTCACCTCCTTCCCTTCCAGCTACAGGCTCTCCCACAGGTAGCTGCCCACTGTCAGACTTATTAGAATGTCTACAGCGACTGTGCCTCCGTCTTTGCCTCCCCATTCTGCCCCACTCCAATCTAACTTGACTTCCACCAGAGACACCAGATGTAGCTGGATGCTGGCTTTGTCTTGCTGCCATAGCCACTTCCTGTGAAACTATGGTTCTTGAGCTACATTGTGTCAACAGGAGTGGACTCATCCAATTCTCACATTCCTGGTCCCTCACATCCCAGGCCCAATGTAATGAATTACTTCAATTACCTCAAACCCAGCACACTTTCCTCTAGCGTTTCTAGGTGTTCAGTGAGTACTATCACTTGTCCAGTTGCTTGACCTGGAACTGAGAGTTATCCCAGATATGTTAATGTACTTTGTGATCCAACCTGGTCTACGTTCTGCTTCTGTTTACTTCCTAGCTGAATCTCCAGACTGTCCACATCTCTCTCCCTCTATTGTCCACTGTCCTGGCCTGAAGTAGCATCCTATGTGCTCTGCCTTGTTACTTCCAGACGTTTTCAAGCTTTGTCCAAGCAGTACCACCTGGGAACCCTAATCTGCTCACTCCATGTCAGATGAATAGACTGAATAGCTGAATAGCACTCGTTCGTGTGAAACAGAGCCCTCAGGGTGTTCTGCTAGGGTCTCATGTGGCCTGCCTCTACTTGTCTGGCAGCCCCATCCTGTAGCACCCGCCCTCTGACACTGAACTTCAGCCACACTGAGTTTCTTTCAGTGACTGATGCATGCTGTCTTCCCCATTACTTTATTAACTCAACAAATACATAGTAAGCACCTACAGTGTGCCAGGTGCTGTTCTCAGTGCTGCTACCACAGTGAGCAAAACAGGCAAAAAGGTCCAGCGTGGTGTTCATGGATGGTTGGAGTGATGACAGCCAATGAGCAAGATAAGGAAAAACATGTATGCCAACTCAGATAGTGACCAAACCTACTAGAAAACATAAAAACTAGGAAGCCCTTGGAGGGAAAATGGAGCTGCCATCTCAATAGAATGTGTAGGGGAGGCTGTCTTGAAAGGGAGACTGTGAGGAAGGCTGTGACTTAGAGAAGGACAAAGAGGCTGGGGGGATCCCAGGAAGTCAATGGTGGGAGGAAGTAGTAGAGCTCATGGAGGTCTTCCTTGGATACGCTGAGGGTTAGCTTTTATTTAAAATGAGGTGAAGAGCCATTTGGAGGAAAGAAGACCCTGACTGGGGTGTGCCTCTTCATCTGCCATGTTGAGAAGAGAACACAGGATAGGGCAGGCTGAGTTTTTCCCTCCCAGCAGCTGCTTCCAAATAACCACACTGAGACTTATATTACAAATGCTTGGCTGATAGCTCAGGCTTATTACTAAAAACTCTTACAACTTAAATTAACCCATTTCTATTAATCCACATTCTGCTACATGGCTCATGGCTTTACCTGTCCTCTAGCATGTCCTGCTCCCTCTGAGGCTCCTGGTGACTCCCCTAACTCTTCCCTCTTCTTCCCATCATTCTCAGTTTGGTGTAGTGGGTAACTGCTCAGCCAATGACCTTGGGCTACCTAGCTCGATAGAGGTGGTGCTTCTTTCCTGCATATGTGACTTCTTAAAAGGAAAGAGGGAGGGGTGACGTGTCTCTTCTTGGCGTGACTGGATACCGGACAGCCAGGTACTTTCACTACTGGGCAGAGCAGAGGACAACTACAGCTGTTTACTCAGTTCTGTATCCATGAGTGTATTTCCACAATTTATATTTTAATAAATCCCAATTACCCATTAAACAAACTTATGTAGATTGAGCTTAACAGTATGGTTTTCCCACCTAACTTCCTGCCTGGCTACTGGCCTGTCAGCTTTTTATTAAGCAATGAGAGCAATACATATTCACAGTGTACAGAAGGATTTTTCCACAGCATTTCCCTCTTTTTGTCTAATTAAAAGGAATGTTTTAACTTTATTGTAGTAAGATTATATACAACAAAACGGTTATTAAGAATTGCAGTAACAGTATCCAGCCCATTTGTATTTGACAAAATTAGAGAAAATATTCAATTATCTATCCTATCTTGGTGAGTCTAAAATTTCACATCCAATTTATCTTTTATCATAACTAAGAAAAACTATGACTATCTAGTCTTCAACTCTGTCAAAGACCCCAAAAGGGTGAAATGTTACCTAGCAACAGGGACATTAGGCTGCCTAGACAGTCACCCAAAGCTCTTCTATAACATTGGGGCATCCATCTTTGGCCCATAGGTCTAGTATAGCTGACAGACTTTTCTCAGAAGCAGGAAAATTTGAAGGACTCTCCTACCTTGTCATGGCAAAGTTTGGTAGGAGCTTTCCTTTGTGTCCTGTTGGTCCAGTTTGGACAATAACTGTCAGCAATTAATGCAAGGGCAGTTTCTTTGCCTGCATGGCTAGCTTTTGGCATAAAGAAAACAAACTCCATACGGAGTTTCTTCAGTGTTCATCATCTTCTCTGAAGTAGACTGGTGCTGCCAGGAGCAACATGTCTCACTGTCATAAAAAACCTTAGATTATTAAACATATTAAATGCCATATTCTGTAGGTCTTTGAAGTGTTTGAAGACCATCTATCTATCTAAATATATCTGTGTATGACCTTGAAAACATACCTAATATGACCATAAGTTTGACTATTAACCTGTATTTTTAATTATATGTTACATTTTAAATGAGCTGTATAAACACAATAGCCTAAACAAAAGTATAACAAAATTAACTTTAAATTTGTATCAATAAACTAAAATCCATTCCAATGTAAAGTATTTAAGATTAATAGTTGTTTTTTGGATTAAAGTAGATTCAATAATCTACCTTTTATTCCATCATTTCTGTATCCTATCCCCCTTTTTTCCTTTAGAAAGAGGTTTTTGAATCTAACTCCCTTGGTTGGTTGTTTTGTTTTTGTTTTTACCATGACCAATCATAATTTGCAACCAATCCCCCTAAACAAAGACAAACATCTATAATGCTTTTTTGGGGAATGTGAGCATAGTTCTCTAGACTGCTTCCTGTTGATTAGGGGCATTGGTAATCTTTGGGGAACCTTAAAATTCAGGATTATGGTCAAGTCCTGACTGGAGTATTCTGTGAGGCTGCATCATCTCAGTCAGCAGCTTTGAAGCTGTTCTGGATGGTGGATCACCTGGGTCATCCGGTTTTTATTGGTGTCTGGTTTCCTTGCTCTGAAAATACACAAACTTGTAAAGATAACATACATATCTATATTAATACAAGTATAGACTATACACAAGTCAGAAATGCAAATAGACAAGACATTGTTAATGTAATTCTTATCTGTATATATTTATATATAGTTATTGTACTTATTGTATATAGTTATACTATGTTTGTTAAAACCTTCCCTTTATATTTAGACCAAAATGGGGAAATGTGTGATATTTTGATTGTGTTCTGACAGATAAAGCCTGCTTAGAGTCAGAGGGTAGAGCCAGCCACTAGCTGACCAAAATTAGCCATAGTGGTTTGGAGGATTGTAGACAGAGAGGAGACAGGAAGTAGTAAGGCAGAGCTGAGAGAGGATCTCAGCCTTTTGGATGGAGGAATGATAGAGGTAGGAAGTGACTGGTGGCTGCTCCCTGCTTCTCTGATCTTTCAGGTTCTTACCCCGATATCTGACTCCCGATTTTTTATTGATAAAGATTAATTAGATTTATACTTCAGGATAGGAGCTGAGCCAGAGGCAGGGACAAGGATAAGGCTGCTGCAGTCACCAGGTGAGAGAAGGTAACACCTTGAAGGTCACACTAGTGACCTCATGAAGAGTGGCAGTGGCTGGCATCCAATGGATGTTTTCCTTTTTTTTTTTTTTTTTAAAAAAATTCTTATTACATTTTTATTCATTTGTTTTGTGTAGGGTCCCAGGAATCAAATTCAGGACACCAGGGTTAGTAGCAGGTGGTTTTTTTTTTTTTGTTTTGTTTTGTTTTTGTTTTTTTTTTTTCCTGCTGTTGAGTTATCTCACTGGCCTTAATTTAAACTTTTTAAGCCTTCATCAAGTCTCTTTGCTGGTTTGTTTTTAAGCTAGGATCTCACTATGCTACCCAGGCTGGTCTGTAACTCTTGGGCCTAAGGGACCCTGCTGCCTACAGAGGCGGTAGCTGGGACTACAGGTGTGCACCACCACAGTGAACTAAGTCTTGTTGTCTTTTGAGCTCATTATATTCACTTCTTGGAACATCTTCTTACCTAACTTGAGTCATGCTCAGTCTTAGCATTTCCCACAGAGAGCCTGATGTCCGTCCATGGGAGGGCCTCCTGTTGCACCCTTTGACCAATGCCCTACATCTTCCTTCCTGGCCTTTGCCACAGTTTGAAACTGGAGTGCATGATCTCCAAATTCTCTAACCATCTCCGTTCTCACCACTGGGTCTCCAAACCATCACATGCCCTGACATTCGATGAGTCTATCAGGCAGACAGGAGCTGTCACTGATGTCTAAGGCCAGGCTTTTAATGACTGATCTCATTAGCTCATCCTAAGAATGCTATGGGGCAGATGTTAGTCACCTCCCTTTACAGATGGGGAAACTGGGTGTATGTCAGTGGCAGAACACTTGCCTTGCTTGGATAAAGGCCCTGGACTCACTCAATCCCAGTACCAAAAAGGAAAAGACAAAAAAATAAAATAAAAATAAAAATAAAAAAAATCTGGAGATGAGGGGACAGCAGCGTGGACCCGGGTGACTTCTTCCATCCCATGAACTAGTGTGGAGCCAGAGAGAGAAGGCGGTTCTCTCTGCTCTCTTAGTGCTTCTGTGGTATTCCTCCCTGCCGTGCTACTCTGTCCAGTACTACAGAGCAGTCCCCGGAAAAGACAGATCCGCATATTTCAGGCCTTGGCTTCTTTGTCCCTTGGACACCTGACTTGAATTCCACCCTTGTCCCACTTCCATGGAGGGGGAGGGTCTCTGCTCATGGCAGCGGTGTGGCTGCCTTTTCCCTCCTTCTGCCTTTTGTTCTTAAGAGGTGGTGCTGGAGATGGAACCCAGAGTCTTCCATGCTGGGCAAGCACTCTCCCACAGAGCAATTTCCCTGCTCTCTCTTTCTTCTGACTCACTCAGCCTCTGTGGATCAGGCAGTATTCAGCCCTGAGCTGGAGATACATCCCTGACATTGGAGAGCACATGACACTTGTTTTTCTAATGTCATTTTTCTCCTTCACTGGCAGCATTGACTCTCCCTCAGCACTGCTCCCTGTCACGCTAATGGCTGGCCTCTGCTAACCTGGGTGGCCCTTTGGGCTGCCTCTAGGACCTGCATCTCATGGCTTCACTTTCTTGTCACCCTGTCCCATCCTGGGCTCTGACCTCCATCCTCCGGCCTCATCGCAGAGCAGGGCCTCATTGCCGAGGCATCACTGACCCTGCTCAGCTCTACTTTCTGGTTTTGCTGATGAGTCATCTTTCTCAAATCCACTATTTTTGCTCCATTGTCTCCAACAGGCCTGATTCTGTCCTGCTGTGTCCTGTTAGTCTCAGGGACATCTCTGGTTTCTTGTTCTCTCTGATCTCTTAGCGGGCTGGAGGGGCTGTCTGTCCTCTCCCAAGGGGAGTAGCTGAAGTTGACAAAGCTAGTGGACTCTAAGTGGTGGAGCCGATCGCCTGGAGACAAGATGGAGCAACTGAAGTAAAACGGTTTTGGAGCAGGGGCCATGATAATTAGCTCTTTATTGTCAGTACAGTTAGAGTCGGCGGCAGTATGATTTATCCACAAACAGTGGCCAAGTGCCAAGCCTTAGGCTTGATTAATGAGAGCTGAGGGTGAGCCTCCTCATCACAACCCTTACCTGCCATGTGGTTAAACAGGTGGTGCAATCTACCATGTTACAAATGTGTGCGATTAACGCAGGAGTCCCGACAACATGTAAGTCTGGAGCGGGTATGATAGAAGAAGAAATGGATTTGTTTTAAAGACAAAACATGATTCTTGTTCAGTCTACTTGAACAAAAACTCCCAGTAAGTCACTATGTCTTGATAACGTAGAAAGCACACTTTACAAACAAATGCAAGTCCCGTATTTCTCATAATATCAAAGGAATACCCAGGAAGGGCCATGTGTTTCAATAATAGGAAAGCTACTAAATAAATTACATGTCCTGTAAGGTGCCTTGTGAACTTGAAAGTCTTTACTGGTATGAATTCATTTATTGAGAGACTAAAATGTTTCAACCAAACAGCTTTTATTTTCTGATTGGGAGAATGTAGCATCTTGGTCAATGGTAGGTACATTGAATTGGCATTCTGGCTAAGGTTAGGGATTTGGCTAGTCATTCCTGTCACTTGTGAGAAAATGCAGTCTGGTTTTTAACCTTCTCTTTTCCAATAATAAAGTGAGGCGCATCATGGGAAATGATTTTAAAATAAAGATGACTGAGAAGTGGCTAGTTTCTATTTTCTAAGGGGGAACACAGCCACCAGTGAGTTCAGCTAGTATGGAGATTTGAGAATTTAGGTATTAATCACAGTCTTTGAATATTTACTTGTAACTCTACAATCTTCTTTTACAGAAACCCTGAGTGGCCTGGACACCATTGTGAAGATCCCTCCCCACTTGTTGAGGTAAGAGATAGCAACTGTAATGTGTCAGGAACAAAACTTGCCTTCCATGTTTTCCTAAAGGCCAGATCGCCTTGGTTTATGGCAGCAGTTCTCAACCTATGGGTCACGACCCCATGGGTCAAACAACTCTTTCGCAGAGGTCACCTAGACCATCAGAAAACACAGATATATACTTTACAATTCATAAGAGTGGCAAAAATACAGTTTTGAGATACCACCGAAAATAATTTTATGGTTGGGGATTACCAAACATGAGGAACATACAGTTTGTATTAAAGGGTCATCATAGCATTAGCAAGGTTGAAAACCACTGATTTACAGTATTTCATGTGCTGAATAATTTTCATCTTGTGTTGTTGGTTTGTTTTGTGCACACAAAGTGGGATATTTCATGGGGACCTGGTCCATTTCCATCTGGGTGTGGAGTGAGGGGGGTGAATGAAATTAGTGATTCCAGGGAAATCAGTGAGCAGAAGGATGAACTAGGCAAGGGCAGAAATGGGCAGAGCTAACGCTGAGAGTGGACAGGGAACAGAGCCTTCCGGGGAAGCACAGAGAGCCGTTCTGTCTCTGGGAAATGCAGTCAGTCCCAGCCGGAGTGAGCCTAAGTTCCTCCCAGCCCAGGCAGGACGCCATCTTGCTGGTGGGAATCTGAAGTCACCTGCAGAAGCTCTAAGACATGAACCTATTTCTACGCCTTCCTGGCCTTTCCATGTACGTTTTTTTCTTCTTCTTTCTCATTGTGAGAGAAACGCATGTCCTGTGTAGACAATAGGGAAAGAAAAAAGAATAGAAAAAGAGGTATTGTTCACAATTATACACGTAGGGATAATGACTAAAGCCGGTTCAATAGATTTTCTTAAATCTTTTGCACATACGTATAGAACATACAAACGAATATGACGTTTTTTTCTTACAACTTAGTTTTCTGCTTGTTTTTTCTTCCTACTATATGAAATGTTTCCTAATTCCAATGTTTTCTTCAAATTAAAATACTGCATTTTTAATCACACAGCTGTAACTTTATTTAGCAGTGTTTGTATTATGAAAACACTTGACTGTTTCTGGGTTTCCCTGTGATATTGTGAGAAATACTGAACTTACAATCATTTGTAGAGTGTGTTTTCCACGTTGCCATGTCACAGTGATTTACTAGGAATTTCCATTAAGTAGATGGAGCAAGAATTATGCTTCTGTCTCTAAAAGCAATGTATTACTTCTGCTGTCATATCTGCTCCAGACTGACATGTTGTAGGGACTCCCATGCTAATCCAAGTTGTATAGAACTTGCAAATGGACAGAATGACAGCAACACACATGGCTAGCAGAGAGCTGTCCCAGAAGGCCTTGTAAGAACTACAAAGACGTGCTAGTGTG
Source organism: Peromyscus nudipes (assembly GCA_902168325.1). NCBI lineage: Eukaryota > Metazoa > Chordata > Mammalia > Rodentia > Cricetidae > Peromyscus > Peromyscus nudipes. Next base: position 10,564 of record CABHPH010061610.1, read on the forward strand.
GAGAGGTCTTTTCCTGCTTCTCAACCCCCATGTGGACCCTTTCTTGAAACTGATTTGCTCAACACTGACTTTGCCACACCAGCTTTTCCATCTCACCTTTCACAGACACTCTCCTGCTTGACAAAGGAAAAGGGCAAAGCTGTTGCCATCCTGGGTCTGCTCTGGTGGGTTGTCCTAGGATGGGAAGCCATCATCCCAACACAAAGAACTGTGAGAATACCAGTCCTTCAGCACAGGAAATGATGATCAGAACAGGAAACATTTCTTTGCACAACTTGGGTAATTTGACTTCTTGGTTTTCAGCAAACTTGAAGGAGACCTAATCCAGCTATAAGATGATAGATGAAAATATCTTTTGCTAAGTCGCCTTCATTTCATGTAGACATAAACAGGCAAGGTTTCTTATTGTTTCATCTACTAAATAACACAGGCATAGAATTGATGCTAAGCCAGGCTTTATCATAAACAGTGGGTAAATACCCATCCATAGATAAATGGACTCATTGGAGGAATCAACAAATCCTATCCATTTCTTTAGAAATGTATTTCCAATGAAATTGCTTTTTCCCTGTTAACATATTAACATTCTTATAAATAATTGTTAATGTTCTTTGGATCAATTGTATGCATTAGTAACGATAGCTCAAAATGAAAGGAAATCGAACACTTTCAAGCTCTGCAGTCCCAGGACGTTTTTTAAAAACATCATTTTATGTATACCTTGTTACAAAAAGCATAATATGGAGATTCATAAAAGCCTTTCAAGCATTAAGTCATATTATATTTAGAAAAAATTCTGTGGGGGAAGTAGATGGAAATGAGAGTTCAAGGAGAAAGAGAGCAATGCAGTGTTTCTTATTGTTAAAGCTGAGTGGGTTCTCGTGTTTTTGGAGGATTAAAGTAGTTTTCAGGTTGCTGTGGTTCAGAGTTCACTAGATACATTTAAAAGGGGATATATCTTAAATGGAATTTTAAATAATTCCAATATGCAGCAACTATCGCCTTTGTGATTAAAATTATATTGGAAAAAATCTCAAATTTAAAATACGTGAAAAAAGAATCTTAAATTTTTCTTGATGATATAAGCAAAAAAAAATTAAATAAATAAAAATTATCTTGACCACTCTTCGGCAGGTTTTTTCCCAAACCAAAGTATTACTCAATGTGAAAATGAGGCTTCTGGGGGTCTGGGTCTGTGGTGGGAGCTCAGCCTCCAAGGGTGGGGATGGCAGATAACAATGGTGGTAGAGTAGAGGTCTAGTCCGCTCTGTCCACAGGCAGCTGGTGGCCCCCTGAGGTGCCTCAGCAGATAAGGACACTTGCCTGAGGGCCTGAGTTGGATCTTAAGGATCCACATGTGGAAGGAGAGGACCAGCCTTACAAAGATGTCCCCTTACCTTCATCCATGTATTGGGGCACATACATGTACACACACTCATACACACACACACACATACAACACACACACACACACACACACACACACACACACACA
>CABHPH010061613.1:0-14092 GCA_902168325.1 Peromyscus nudipes
GTGTGTGTGTGTGTGTGTGTGTGTGTGTGTGTGTGTGTGTTATTCATTTTCGTAGGCAGATGAGCTTGTGTAGAGGGCAAAGGTCAAGTTCAAGTATGTTCCTCTATCACTCTCCACCTTACTATTTAAGACAGGATGTGTCACTGGCTGGCCAGCAAGCCACCTAGGATTTGCTTGTCTGTTCCTACTCCCAGCTCAGAATTATGGACACATGTCACCACACTTGGCTTTCACATGAGTGCTGAGGATCTAAACTCAAGTCCTCATCTTGCGCAGCACCAATGAGCCACCTCCCAAGTTGCCTGTGCTTCATTATTCTTAAAATATCCCCTTATGGTTCAATATAACCATTTAAACTGTAGCTATCGCATCCATCCTCCATGGAGCTGAATGTTTTAGACTTTCAGGAAATCTCTTTCTCTCTCTCTCTCCCTCCCTTCCCTCCCCCCCCACACTATATTCCCATTCCTACCACATTGGCCAGAATCTAGACAGAAAACTAAGAAATGTCAGCTTTTCATTAGGTCAACTGCATCCCCAAATGAAATAACATGTTTTTCTCTAAAGAAATTGGAGAATGGATGTTACAATAATAACTTTAAAAGTCAAGTTTGCTATATGATTATATATCTGGAATGAACTGGCAAACTACAGTATGCATAGACCACCATTAAAGGAAGTCTTAACAATATTAAATCTGTAGAAGAAAAATGTTCATTTCAGTGTCTAGCTGTTTCTGCCTCTATAACAAAAAGTAGGGAGAAATAAGGAGGGTTATTGTGTTTTACTTTTTAGCTAGGAAGATAGTTTCTCTTGAATAATTCAAATGTATATCTGAGCAAAATAACTAATTACTATGGCTTTCAAGATTTCTCACCATGAGTTGGTTGAAACATTAACTGAAAAAGATGAACAGGTAATCTGAGGAGGTATAAAAGTATACTGTTTATTGTTGGTTATTTTCTATAAAATTACAGATACTGAGAAGAAAATGAACATTTGAGGGCACAATTTGCCATGGAGTAGATTTGGCTTTAGGACACGGAGGAGAGCTAGGAGTAGGAGACTACTGCTTGTTCCTACCATCTCTGTGTAGGGCTGTATAGTGAAATGGAGGGGTGCCATAGCAGCCATGGGAGCTCTTCTTGCAGGATTATATGTCACCACGTGGCCTCAACTTAAATGGCTTGCTCCACAGGACCGCATAGTGGAAAGTAATCCTACGGAAGCCCGCATATGTCCAGGGAATCATTACTTTCAGAGACTTTCAAGACGGGCTTTGTGGTTGACTGGTTATCCCTGGCATATGCCCAGCACTCATTGTGCTTCTGAGTGTGCTGCTCACAGTACTTACTAGGGCTTTTCCCTGTGTGTCCTTGAGGTTGGACAGGTATCAGAAAAAGAGACTTTTGTGACTATTGCTTTAATGTTACAGGATGGGCTCAGTGCCACTGCATTTTGTTTTTAGGAGGAGTTGAAAACCCTGCTTTCATAGTTACTTTACCATTGCTATGATAGAGATCATGACTGAAAGTAACTTTGTGGTGATATTGTGTCCCCCAATATATTGTGCACCCTAATAAACTTATCTGGGGTCAGAGAACAGAACAGCCACTAGATAGACATAGAGGCCAGAAAGATGTGGCACACGCACCCTTAATCCTATCACTTGGGAGGCAGAGATCCATCCGGATCTCTGTGAGTCCAAGGCTACACTGGAAACAGCCAGGCGTGGTGACACACACCTTTAATCCCAGCACTTGAGATCTCATGACTTGCTTGGGAAAGACATATGCCTTTAATCGCAGGAAGTGATGGCAGGGGGCAGAAAGGTATATAAGGCGTGAGGACCAGAAACTAGAGGCTTTTAAGCTTTTAGGCTTTTAGCAGCAGTTCAGCTGAGATCCATTCAGATGAGGACTCAGAGGCTTCCAGTCTGAGGAAACAGGATCAGCTGAGGAAGTGATGAGGTAAGGTTAGCTGTGGCTTGTTCTGTCTCTCTGATCTTTCAGTGTTCACCCCAATAGCTGGCACTGAGTTTTTTTGTTTTTTTTTTTTATTTAATAAGACCTTTTAAGATTCGAGTTCCATAACTTGAAGAGGAAAGGGTTTGTTTCAGCTTACCATTGCACAGAGCAGTTAGGAAGTAGGAAGAAGCTGGCAGCTGATGCACAGGTCACGGAAGCATGCTGCTTATGGACTTGCTGAGTCTGCTTTCTTGTAACACCCAGGCCCCGCCCAGGAGTGGTACCGCCCCATTGAACGGGGCCCTCCCACGTGGATCATCAATCAAGAAAATGCAGCCCAGGCCTGCCACAGGCCAGTCTGCTGAGGCATCTTCTAAGTCAGAGTTCCCTTTCCCCAAGTGACTAGCTTGTATCCAGGTGACTGAAAACAGCCAACACGCCTTCCTTTTATGCCAGACTTCTCTGAAAACCATCTCCAAAGATTTTCAGCTGCAGATGTGACGACAAACTAGATGAAAGTGCAAGAGAAAACACGGAAAGACACCGTACAATAGCTGTCACAAGGGATTGGTGTTTCTGTAAATAGGTGTTTTAAACAGCGGTTTTAGGTTTACCTAAAAATTCCCAGAAAGTATTGAGTTCCTATCTATCCTGGACTCCCTCTAGTTTCCACTACCAGCAACATTTTGCTAGTGTGTGGCACATTTGTTGCAATCGATGAGTCAACAGTGATGAATTAGGATTCATGGTTTTGTACAATGTATGAGCTCTGACAAATACATAAGGACAGTAGTGTACAGGGTGGTTTCCTCTAGCCACCCCTCCATCTGTTCACTCCTTCTCCCTTACCTCCTGCTCAGTTCTCTGGCATCTGCTCTTCTTTTTGAAAAATGTCATTTAATTGATGTCATACTGTAGAGTAACACTTCTTTTTTTGGGCCTAGACAGAGAGGGGTCTCCTTCTGCATAGTCATTGATGTAAGCAAAGCCCCCTTTCTCCCTGGAGCACCTGCTTATTAAGTCTTTCCCATCTTTGGGGTAAAAGATTTACTTAGATTCCACATACTTCCCCAAAGACCATCTTATCTCTCTTCTTTTTATAGCCAAAATTTCTTAGGCTCCCGCTCACTTCTTGGCCTGTTCCAATCTGCCCTCTGCAGAACATGTTAGAAAAGCCAAGCCAGGCAGTGGTGGTGGTGGTGGCGGCGGCGGCGGTGCACGCCTTTAATCCCAGCACTTGGGAGGCAGAGGCAGGTGGATCTCTGCGAGTTCGAGGCCAGCCTGGGCTACTGAGTGAGTTCCAGGAAAGGCGCAAAGCTACACAGAGAAATCCTGTCTCGAAAAAATCAAAAAAGAAAGAAAGAAAGAAAGAAAGAAAGAAAGAAAGAAAGAAAGAAAAGTCAATGGACGCTTCCTCTCTTCATCTTCCTTGACTGTGAAGACAGTACTTGGCACTGTTTACTACTCCCTTTTTTGGAACTCTCTTCCTTTAGCTCTCCTGATAGCACAGCCATCCCTGCCTCTTTGGCCGTTCTTTTCAGTGTCTAGTTTCTTCTCAAGTTGACAAAGGCTAGCTACAGCAACTTGAGATGAGGAAGCCTCTACTGATAGTTAAGGTTGGCCTGTGGGCAAGCCGGTGGTAAATTTTCTTGATGAATGATTGATGTGGGAAGACCCACCCTAGGCTGGTGGTCCTGGGTTCTATAAGAAAGCAGGCTGAGCAAACCATGGGGAGCAAGCCAGTAAGCACACCCCTCCGTGGCCTCTGCATCAGCTCCTGTCTTCAGGTTCCTGTCTTGAGTGTCTGCCCTGACTCTTTTGATGCTGGGCTGTGATGTCAAGGTGAAAAGAGAATAAACCCTTTTCCTCCTCAAGTTGCTTATAGTCATGGTGTTTCATCACAGCAATAGAAACCCTAACTAAGACGGTAAAAAAAAAAAGTGTATTTTCTTCTCACTGTATATTCTGCATAGATAAACCCCAATACTTTAAATTCATTATATATGAAGCCTTCCAACCTGCTTTCATGATCTGCCTGTGTCATCAGTGCAAATGCTCACGTGATATCTCTACTGGAATTATCTACAAGCCCCTCAAATTCACCAAATTTAAGAACAAGCACGTGGACACACACACGTACATGCACGCATACACCCGAAGATCATGCAGGTTTTTACACAAGATCATATGTTATGAAAAACAGTCTCGGAAGAAGGTTAACTAAATGCTCTACAGCTCTGTGCAGTGTTGAGTGGGATGGGGAAGACCAGGTGGAATGTGGTGCGGGTCTATTACCATTGCTTTACACCGACTGCTCTACCAGTCTGATAAGATGGGGCATGTGAAAGGGATTTAGAATCTCACTATACATAGTTAAGTTTTCATGGTCGGTTTAGAGGCAGTGTTTTACTACTTGAAATTAAATGGAGAAATGTAGCCGCCATATAGGTTACTTTACTCCTGCAATGTTCACTCCTAACATTTCGGACACCAAATCTGTAGATTTTCTTAATTGAAAGTAAAGAGATAATGGAGTTTCTTACTCTTCTCATTGCTGTGACCAAATTCCTGACAAGATGCAACTGAAGGGAGGAAAGGTTTATTTTGGCTTACAGTTCAGGGGTACCATCCGGAGGCAGGTATGACAACAGGATCAGTTCCTGACTTTGACAACGGAAGGCTGCCTGCTCACATCCTGGTAAATCAGGAAAGAGACATAGGGTGATGCTGGGGCACAGCTGACTTCTCTTCTCCTTTTTATTTGGGTCAGGACTCCAGGGCATGGATGGTGCCACACACATTCAGAGACAGTCTTCTGCCCTTTATTAATCTTCTCTGGAAAACCCCTTACAGACACTGGAAACTATGCTTTATTAATACCCCAGGTGGTTCTCAATTAGCTTGTCAGTTGAAATGAACCATCATAATTTCTGAATCTATGGGACTGGAAAGTAATAGTGTTGGCTGTTAACTTGATTAGATCTGTAATCAACTAAGAAATGTGACTTGGTTGTTCCAGAGTAGGTGTCGCTTTCTAGTAGTGACCAAGACATAAAGTAGTGCTGCTGTTGCTTGTCTGCCTTCGCTCCTTGCTGGTCAGTGCATCTACTATGTTGTTATTGCTGCTGCTACCATCTTCACTGACATCAGAATCCATCTTCTTCAGCCTGCTAACATAAACTGAAGACTAACACTCTCCCAGAATCCTCCAGGCTTCAGCACCAGATTGGGACTGCAGAGACACCCGGCCTTGTGGACTGAGCAGTGGATTCTCAATCTCTCCAGCATCCAGACAGCCATTGTTGGACTAACTGGCCCATATCATGTAAGCCAATCCTTTTTCACAATCTATACTCATTCTGTTGGTTCTGTTTCTCTAAAGAATCCTTACTAATAATGAGGAGTCATACCTGTCACATAATTAGATAGTCCTTGGTGTAACTGATTGAAATCTATCTTTTGCTGTGTGTCTGTATGACTCCGTAAGTACAAGAATCATGCCTTGTTGCCTACTATTACATCTTCAGGATTAACACAGTGCATGGAATGTGGGAGGCGTTCAATAAATCTTCATTGAATAAAAAAACTGAATGAGTCATCTGTGTCTCTTGGTATGATACTATGCATTCATCTAGTTGGGTTTTTACCCTTATTCTTTACCTGAACATGTTTGCCCTCTTAAGTTGAAAAAGTAAAATTAGGCAAACCTGGCTTGAGTGTAACACCAAACATGTTTTGAGACTGTTTGGTTAGGTATGAGAGATGTAGACACAAACCTTTTTTTTCTTTTTCAAATGAGCCATCTGTTACTTTACCTTTCTTTTAAAACAGTTTATCATTCTTCATTTTGATCTTTTCCTGGTCTTTCTGCTCTATCAAATAATTTCAAATTTTTATGTATTTTCAAAAGCAGAACTAAAAACATAGTGGAAGGACCAAGCAGATGCCATACAGGGTGCTCAGTCTTCTCTCAGAGATCAGGCCTCAATTTCAGTTTCCCGAGATTTGAGCAAGCAGTTTCTGGGAGGGCCATGAACAAAAGACATAGTCCTTGCAGTAGCTCCCTTTCTGCATGCACTCTATCTGCTCAAGGTTCAGCCAGTTGTTTACTGTCTGGGACCCCTCACCAACTTAGAGCTTTCACGTGCATGAGTGAAAGACAGAGCCTGGGCCATTGGGTCAGCCCCCACTGTCAGTACGTGCTAGGCCAGCCAGCCTCCATGGCAGCTCAAGGACAGAGCCTGGGACTTGTCCAGGTCTGCCCAAAAACGATAACTGTAACCCCCAGCTAGTAAATTCAAAGGTTACACACCCTCACCCAATCATATGATGCAAAGGCTTGTACCACCCTGCTTGCAGTTTTTCCCTTTAAAAACCTCTCACCCTGAGAGCTCTGGGCCATCCTCCTCCACCTGCTGCATTGGAGTGTTGGACACAGACCAAGCCCTGCCTTGCTTGTTATCAATAAACCCCTGTGTGTTTTGCATCGGATATCCGCTCTGTGGTAGTCTTGCTTGGGAGTCTCGAGACTCGAGTGCAGACATAGTAGTTGCAAGTGAAACATTTGATTGTGTAATGTTGGGAAGTTACCAAAGGCAAGTATTACATGGCATGCTCATGTGAGACTTGGGAAGTTGACTGGAACTGCATCACCTATCAGGCAGAGACTCACAGTCAGAAAGGCGCTGTGACAATCTGGCTCATTGTATGTCCTCCGACAGAACATGACTTAGTTAAAACGAAAAAAGTGCCAGAATCTCCGTGATTGTATTACCTAGAATTTCAGAGCAGAGAGAGTTAACCTCCCAGGTCAGTGACATGTGGCTCTGCATCTGCACATTTTCCTTTCGGTTCATGCTATTGTGTTGGTCACACTCAACAAAGAGAAGTGCTTATGATCTAAGCTCTTAGACATTGTGACGTCCTGGATTCTGACCAAATGCTGTGTGCTCCCACTGAGGATCACCACCGAAGCACCTTCTGAGAAATATGACTGGGAAAACTGTATCGCCACTTACTCAAGCAGACAAAACATTTCTGTATCAGTTCGCAAACTCAGATGTATTCCACTGAGGCACAAGGAATCATGCATTCAAATTCTAGCTCTGCTGCTAATACGAGGTGGTTTGATGGCTATTCCTGGTTGTCAATTGAATCCATCTGGAATTAACTAAAACCCAACCAGCTGGGTACACCTGTGAGGGGCTTTGTCTTGATGAAAAAAAAATCATTTGAAGTGGGAAGACCCACTCTTAGTCTGGATCTTTTGAGATGGGAAGATAGACCTTTAATCTACCCCACACCTTCTGCTGGAAGCCTGAATAATGACAATGGAAGAAGGAAGTTTTTCTCTTTGCTTGCTTACTGGCAAGTCTATTCCTTTTTTTTTTTCTTTCTTTCTTTCTTTCTTTCTTTCTTTCTTTCTTTCTTTCTTTATTTTGGTTTTTCGAGACAGAGTTTCTCTGTGTAGCTTTGCGCCTGTCCTGGAACTCACTTTGGAGACCAGGCTGGCCTCGAACTCACAGAGATCCGCCTGCCTCTGCCTCCCGAGTGCTGGGATTAAAGGCGTCTGCCACCACCGCCCGGTGTAAGTCCATTCCTTCACTGGTGTTAGAACCTACTTCTTTGGGATTCAGACATATACTGAAGACCTGCTGAGACATCCAGCCTCATGGACTGAACAACTACCGTGTTCTTGAACCTCCCATTGGTAGACTGCTATTGTTGGACTAGCTGGACCACAACCTATACATTTTCTATATTCAGAGATTTTTTTCTATCAGTTCTATTCCTCTGGAGAACCCTGACTAATACAGGTGGGTTCTGCCTAGCTCATTCGATTGCTCTGTAGTCAACTGCAATAATTTTATACAGTATACGAATAGTTTTTCTGGGTTTACAAAATATATTTTTCTCTTGCCTTAAATATTTTTTCAGTGTTTTTGGCAAGGTAGATAAATACCTATAGTGTGTGTGTGTGTGTGTGTGTGTGTGTGAGAGAGAGAGAGAGAGAGAACATAAATGTGTCTGTGAAAGAGGTCTACAATATTAGCAAATGCACACATACACACATACATGATCATTATATTGCAGTAACAAAGTTACTAGGATATGTTTAGCAATAGCCCAGAGCCAAGTGTTTTAGAACATTATGTTCTGATTGAATGGGTAAGAGATTTCCTCCATCACATTCCTCTCGAAACCTCTTGCTGATAAAGAAGAAGATCCCAGAAGGCAGGCTAGGGTGTTGGCTGAGAGTGACTATCAACAGGAGACAGTGGGGTTTATAAGATTACCTGACCCAGCCGTTTACTGACCTTACTGCACCATAGGCCACTTAAGTCACGAGGCAGGTGCTGAGACAAGGAAACTGACTTTATTTTATTTTTATTTTATCTTTTTTAACTTTTTTTATTTTGAAGACAGGGTCTCCTGTTACTCAAATTGACCTTAAACTTTTATTTATTATGCATACAGTGTTCTGCCTGAATGTATGCCTGCACACCAGAAGAGGGCACTAGATCTCATTACAGATGGTTGTGAGCCACCATGTGGTTGCTGGGACTTGAACTCAGGACCTCTGGAAGAGCAGTCAGTGCTCTTAAACTCTGAGCCATTTCTCCAGCCCCCTGACTTTATTTTAAAAGACTGCTACTGAACACCATGGTCCACTTCCATGATCCTAACATTTGGGAGGTGGAGGCAGCAGGATCAGAAGTTCAAGTTTGCCTTCAGCTACATAGGGAGTTCAAAAGACCAAAGGATGGTTTTCGAGGTTCCTCAATGATTAAGTGCACTTGCTGTTCTTTTTTTTTTTTTCAGGGCTGAGGACCGAACCCAGGGCCTTGCACTTGCTAGGCAAGCACTCTACCACTGAGCTAAATCCCCAACCCCATTTTTAAGTCTTAATAAAACCAAAAGAGGGAGGGGGAGCCCTACAGATGAGGAAGTTAAAAGGCAGCCATCCAGAGCCTGTTTTAACTGAGCTTTATGGCTCACACCTATAATCCCAGCATTTGAGAAGCTGATGCAGGATGATTGAGAGTTTGAGGCAAGCCTGTTAGTGAGTTCCAGGCCAGGTTAGGCTAAAGACTAAGGCCATTTCTCAAGAAGAAGCAGACAAACAAAACAGAATAACCAAACCCAGTCAGTCTTCAGTCCCGGGGGAAATGGTGGTAAAGAAAGAGCTGTTCTGTGTTGCTGCTTTTTTAGGGGAGGAAAATAAGACCAAGATGTTATTTCTGGGTTTCAAAGTATGGGCATCAGAGTTGGTTACCTCCAATTGACACTGTCTGGACTCCCCTCACTCATGGTTTCTATAACTTAAACCATTCCACTAGTTAGGATGGCCATAGTAAGCTGTACAATAACAGACCATATGCTTCCTTCCACTGTAATATGTAAATATGCAGGTTGTTTAAAGATGTCTATTGAGTTCCATAATATTACTGATGAGCTATTAAATTTTAGCAAGCATTTATCTTCTAGGCCAAACCTTAGCAAATGTTTCAATATAATAACATTTTTCTCTTCTCAGACATTCTACACATTGTGCCTTAGGCATGAAGAATGGGCATGATAATCTTTTTTATGTTTATTTTTTGGTGTTTTGAGGCAGGGTTTCTTTCTGTAACTGCCCTGGCTGTCCTGAAACTCCCTGTGTAGTTCAGGCTGTCCTCGAACTCACAGAGACCCTCCTGTCTCTGCCTGCCTTAGGGAATAGTAATCTTACCTGGTCACAGCCTGACTACCCCGTGTAAAGAAAGCAAAACTCCTGTCTAGAATGCTTCTGAGTTATTTGATGAGTGTATTGTGTTGGTAGTTTAAATAGGAGCAGAGACATAGAAGGAAGTGTAGGAAAAACTAATATTTCATAATCATATAGTGTGAGCTTATTTCGTCTCCCCAACAATCCTATGAGATATGGGCCTTAAAAATCTTCTACTATGCAGATAAAGAAATGGAAACTCAGAAAAAGTAACTTGCCCAAGATCAGACAGACAGAAAATAAAATTTCAAGCCATATCATTCTAAATGTAAAATCTTTGTTATTTCTACTGTACTATTTGGCATGAACAGTGCATTGTGGGTAAATGATTATGAACAAGGACTCCAACTAAGATGAAAAATTGCAATTTGGGGGTCTTAGCTTCATTATCATACTCCCTGATATAGTTTTGAGATTAAAAGGGTTAACACAAGACTGTAGCCTCCTATTCCTAGAACATTTCCTAGTGCTTTGGATCCCTCATTCTTGGCTCCTACATTTGCCCTGACAGAGGATTTAGTTAAAGAAATTAGGCTGTCCTTATGGCCTGCAATGAAACTTAAACTTTCATTTAGTAGATGAGCTCATCCAATTGGTTTTTCTAAAAAAAAAAAAAAAAAAAAAAAAAAAAAGATGTCGTCAGACATATTTGACTCCATAATAAACTATCTCTTCTCCTCTTTAGAGAAGTACTGATTGAGAATTTCATATACAAATATAATGTGTTTTGATGAAAACTACCTCTGACTCCCTCCCCTCCAGCTCCTATACTCTTCCACCACTTTTCCCCTCCCAACTTTATGTACTCATTTTGTTTGCTTTTCTTGAGACAGTATCTCACTGTGTAGCCCTGTCAGGTCTGAAAGTCACTGTGTAGATCACGTGACCTAGAACTCACTGAGATCCGCTTGCCTCTGCCTCCCGAGTGCTGGGATTACAGGCGTGCACCACCACCGCCCAGCTCTTTTTATTTTTTATATTCCATTGAAAATATTCAAAAATTAAGTATTTAGGAATATATGTAACAAAAGAAGTGAAAGACCTCAACATCAATAACATCAAGATATTGAGAAAGGAAATCACAGAAGATATGAGATGATAAAAAGATATTCCATGCTCTTAGATTGACAAAATTAATATTGGGAAAATGGCCATACTACCAAAATTAATTTACAGGTTTAATACAATTACCTGTCAGCATTCCTATGTCATGTCACAGGTTCAGAAAAAAAAATAACCCAGGAATCCTTATGAAATCAGCAAAGATGATGAATAGCCAAAGAAATCCTAAAGAGTAAGAACAATACTGGAGATGTTACAATAACCAACCTCAAATTATACTACAGAACTGTAGTATACAGTCTGGTACTGACATAAAATAGACAGGAACAAAATGAGTATAATAGAGATCCTGTAAATAAAACAGTAAACCTGTGCCCACTCAATTTTTTTTTTTTTTACAAAGGAGGCAAAAACATACACTGGAAAAAGATAGCCCTCAGAAGAGTGAACTTAAATTCTTATCTTTCACCGTGCACAAAAACCAACTCAAAAAGGATTTAATTTAAAACTTTTTTTTTTTGCTTTGCTCCTTTCCTGGAACTCATTCTGTAGCCCAGACTGGCCTCGAACTCACGGAGATCCACCTGGCTCTGCCTCCCAAGTGCTGAAACTAAAGGCATGAGCCACCACTGCCTGGCTAATTTAGAGCTTTAGACACAGGGCTGGAGAGATGACTCAGTGGTTAAGCGCACTGACTGCTCTTCCAGAGGCCCTGTGTTCACTTCCCACGTGGTGGCGCACAACTCCATGTTCTAGGAGACCTGACACCCTCACACAGACATACATGAAGGCAAAACACCAAATACACGTAAAGTATAAACAAATTTTAAAAACCAGGATGATCCTGCAGTTTAGCAAGATCATCTGGATCCATTTAATAAATAAAAATAAAACCTGAGACTGAAACTTTTAGGAAAAAAAAAACCAAAACACAAAGTGTGCCTTTCAAGATATTGAGGTAGGCAAGAAGTTTTTGAACAGAGCACCAATCAGCCAGGAACTAACCCCAAGTATCAACAGGTGGAAGTGCATGAAAAGAAATACTTTCTGTACACTAAAGGAAACGGTGAGCAAAACAATCAGCTCCTGTCCTGGAACTCACTCTGTAGCAGAGGCTGGCCTCGAACTCACGGAGATCCACCTGGCTCTGCCTCCCAAGTGCTGAGACTAAAGGCATGAGCCACCACTGCCTGGCTAATTTAGGGCTTTAGACACAGGGCTAGAGAGATGACTCAGTGGTTAAGCGCACTGACTTGTAAGTGCACTTACAAGACAGGAGAAAGTCTTTACCAGCTGCACTTGAGATGGGAGACTGATATCCAGACTTTACAAACAAAAAGTCGAAATTAAACACCCAGGAAACAAAACTGCCAGCCAACAAATGCCCAAATGAGCTGAATAGATCGTTTTCTTAAAAAAGAAAAAGAAGAAAAAAGAAACACAAATATCCAATAACTGTTTTTTAAAGTGTTCAGTATTCCTAGCCATCAGAAAAATTGAAATTAAATTACTTTGAGATAGCGCCTCACCCCAGACAGAATGGCTATCATCAAGAAATCTGACGACCAAGGTGGGAGAGGATGTGGGGAAAAAGCCTTTACGTACTGCCAGTGGGGTTCAAATTAATGCAGCCACTGTGGAAAGCAGTTTGGAGACTTCTTAGAAATTGAAAATAGAACTAGCATGTGTGCCCCAGCTATTCCACTCATGGGCACATAGCCAAAGAACCACACACTCCAGCATAGAGATATTCGCACCCTACATTTACTGCTGCTTTATTCGTTTAAAGACCCAGAATCAATCTAGATGACCATCAACAGATGAATAGATAATGAAATTTTGCTGTATATATTAAAAAATGGAGCTGGGTGCGGTGGCACACACTTTTAATCCCAATACTTGGGTGGCAGAGGCAGGCGGATCTCTGTGAGTTCGAGGCCAGCCTGTTCTGCAGAGTGAGTTCCAGGACAGACAGTACTGTTACACAGAGAAGCTCTGTCTTGAGTAAAAGAATGGAATACTAAATACACTCAGAAAATTTTCAGGAAAATGGGTGGACTTAGAATGTATAATATTGGGCTGGAGAGATGGCTCAGAGGTTAAGAGCACTGACTGCTCTTCCAGAGGTCCTGAGTTCAATTCCCAGCAACCACATGGTGGCTCACAACCATCTGTAATGAGATCTGGCGCCCTCTTCTGGCCTGCAGTCATATATGCTGTATACATAATAAATAAATAAATCTTTAAAAAAAAAAAAAAAAAAGAATGTATAATATTAACTAAAGTCACACAGTCTCAGAAAGAAAATAAACAGATGTCTCTCTCATGTGCAGAACCTAGCCAATAATATATGTATACATGTAAACAAATGTACACTATAACATGTAGAGAAAAGAACAAAGAAAGTTACATATTAGGAGACGGGGAAGGACTGGATGCAGGTAATGGATGTGAGTTATGAAAAAGGATAGAAAGCTAAACTGTTTTTCTACTTCTAACTCTATTACAGATGTTTTGGTTTGGGCGGTGGGTAACTGCATAGAAAATATCCAGTAGTGAAAGTGTAAGATCTCTGTCTTCTTTTTAAACTCATTGAGTCAGTTCACTTAGTGCTGCCAGTATGTGTATGAGTGCATAGCCACCCGCTGGAACAGAAAACTGACTCCTTCCCACAGAAGCCGTCAACTGCCAATACTCAGATAGGGTCAAAATGCAGAGAATAAGAGACTTGAGTGCTCAGCCCTAAATGGGACATCTGTATCTCACCCTTTCTCCAGGGCTCTGGGGTGAACTCAGACGAAGGGTCAGAAAGACTAAGAACTAGAGATAGATAGTAGAGGATTGATAGGCAATCATTTCCCTAACATGGCCGAGCTGTTGTACACAATAACTCGCTGTGACTATGACTGCACGCACAAGTCCCGCACAAGAGGATAGATGTGAATTATCTCTAAGACATAAAGCTAACTGTTCTTCTAGTACTAACTCTGTTAGGGACTTTTGGTCTTAGGACAGTTGGTCTTAATCTTACTATACTCAGCTTCTTAAAGGCGTTCTAGTGCTGTTGGACCACTGACATTTAAGGAGCAATATGGTACACAGATACTCTGAATATAAAACAACTTAAATTTTAAGGAATACAACCGGGCGGTGGTGGCACTCGGGAGGCAGTGACAGGCAGATCTCTGTGAGTTCGAGGCCAGCCTGGTCTACAAAGCGAGTTCCAGGAAGGCGCAAAGCTACACAGAGAAACCCTGTCGCGAAAAACCAAAAAAAAAAAAAAAAAAAAAAAAAA
>CABHPH010061618.1:0-18926 GCA_902168325.1 Peromyscus nudipes
GCCCCGGCCACTCCCATCTCACATAGGGAACCAAGGGTAGTAATAAAAGTAAATGGGTGCCCCATCTCATTCCTTTTGGACACTGGAACTACCTACTCTGTCCTAAGAGAGTTTTGGGGCCCACCTCTCCTTCTTGTCTCCCTATTGTCAGGGTTGGGGGACAGCCTTACCTACCTCATCAGACACCACCACTTAACTGCATTTTCAGAGGCATCCCTCTCACACACACATTCTTAGTGGTGCCAAGCTGGCCTGTACCTTTAATGGGAAGGGATCTTCTAGCTAAGGTAGAAGCGTCCGTTTCTTTCACTCCACACATTTGCCTCACCCAGACGCGCCAGCAGCTCCCCTCCTCCTTCTCCTAGCCACTCACTCTACTGACTCTAACCGTTCTTTTCCCTTGCCAGCCTCTCAGGTAGACCCAAAAGTCTGGGATACCCCAAACCCTTCTATCGCTAGGCACCATCAGCCTATTACTATCCAGCTACAAAACCCTACCAGATATATCACCCAAGCTCAGTACCCTCTCTCACTCCAGAGCCTAAGAGGACTTAAGCCTATCATTTCTGACCTTCTCAGGAAAAAGCTGCTCCACCCAACCTCTTCACCTTTTAACACCCCTATACTTGCAGTTAAAAAGTCTAATGGAACCTACCGCCTGGTTCAAGACCTCCGGCTCATTAACTCTGCAGTGGTCCCCTCCACCCGGTAGTGCCTAACCCTTATACTCTCCTGTCCACTGTCCCTTCGGGAACCTCTCACTTCTCAGTTCTAGATCTCAAAGACGCCTTCTTTTCTATTCCTCTCAGTCCTCAGTCTCAAAATATCTTTGCTTTCACCTGGACTGACCCTGACACTCACCTGTCCACACAGCTGACCTGGACTTGTTCTGCCACAAGGATTCAGGGACAGTCCACACCTATTTGGTCAGACTCTGGCCTCTGACCTGCTTTCTCTGGCTCTCCCTGGCTCTAAACTAATACAGTATGTAGATTATATTTTACTCTGTAGCCCGTCCTTATAGGTTAGCCAAACTAATACCTCTGCTCTCCTAAATTTCTTATCCAGCCGAGGTTACAGGGTATCCCCTTCTAAAGTTCATCTGTCAACTCCCCGGGTCACGTATTTGGGTCTATCCATTACTCCAACCCATAAGGCTATTACTGTAGACAGAAAGCATCTAATTCAGTCTCTTACAGTCCCTTCTACTAAACAGGAGATTCTGTCTTTCCTAGGAATAGCTGGCTTCCTACGGTCTTAGGGTCCATCTTTTTCTCTTCTTGCTCTCCCCTTATACGTCAATGCTCACCACATGAGCCCCTCCTCTATCCTGTCACTAAACCTTTCCAAAGGCTCCAACAGGCTCTTCTTCAGGCCCCAGGGCTTCATCTTCCAGACTTAACCCATCCCTTCTCCCTCTATGTAGCAGAGGAGGGATTTGCCCTGGGAACTCTAGGGCATCAGCTGGGACCCTCCTTTGCACCTGTAGCCTATCTGTCAAAGAAGTTAGACCTTACCAGTCAGGGCTGGGCACCCTGTATCCGTGCCTTAGCAGCTGCAGAGCTCCTTATTCAGGAATCAAAGAAGCTAAGCTTTGGGTCACCCATTACTGTCTTCTCTCACCATAATCTGTCCCATCTCTTAGCTTATAAAGGCTTACAAACTTTACCTCCTTCCCGGGTTCTTTCTCTCCAGGTGGCATTACTAAAGGATGCCACACTTACTTTCCAGATCTGTCCACCTCTTATATTTCAAGCCTCCTCCCTCAATCTAACACTAACTATTCTCCTTCTCATTCCTGCACTGAAACCTTAGAGGAACTGTTACCACACCCTTCACACATACAGGAGGGCACATTGCCTCAGGCTACTTATACCTGGTACACAGATGGCAACTCCTTTTTATATGAAGAGACCCATAAAGCAGGTTATGCCATAGTGTCAGATACTGAGACAATAGAGGCACAGGCATTACCCACACATATCACTAACCAACAGGCTGAGCTGATAGCTCTCACTTGTGCCTTCCAGTTGGCACAGGGACAATCTCTAAATGTTTACACAGACTCCAAATATGCTTCTCATATCCTCCTGTCCCATGCTGCTATTTGGAGGGAGCGTGGCCTCCTCACAGCAAAAGGGGGATCCATATCTAACTCAAGCCAAATAATGGCCATAATGGAGGCTTCCCACCTCCCCAAGGCTATAGGAATTGTTCACTGCTGATCTCATCAGACCAATAGCTCTATCATCTCTAAGGGAAACACCCAGGCTGACCAGGCAGCCAGGAAAATGGCCCTTCAGGGCCAAGTCTGACCCCACCCACCACAGAGAGTCCATACATTACAGCTCACACCCTCACAGGGAACTCCAGACACTAGGCAAATTCTTTCCCATCTACACCAGCTCTTTCATCCTAATAATCTTGCTCTGTCTCAATTTGTAAAAGCCCACCTGCAGCCCACCTCTGAGGACTTACAGTTCTTAAGAACTATTACTGCCTCTTGTGAGATCTGCCAAAAAACAGATCCCAATACCAAGTACAGGAGTCAGCCTTTTCCCACCTACCAGGCTAGAGGTTCCCTTCCAGAGACTGACTGACAGCTCAATTTTACCCATATGCCCACCATCAGGAAAGTTAAATATCTCCTCGTGATGGTGGACTCATTTTCAAATTGGGTGGAGGCATACCCGGTTTCTAATAAGTGGGCTCAGACAGTTGCAGATCTCCTTCTCCGAGAAATTATTCCTCTGTTTGGAGTTCCTGCTTCTCTTCAGTCTGACAATGGCCCAGAGTTCACCTCTCAGACTTCTCAGACACTAGCTAAGGCTCTTAACATTCCTTGGCATTTTCATATCCCATACCATCCTCAATCTTCAGGAAAGGTGGAGTGTATTAACCAGTCTTTAAAAACTATTCTTACTAAGATGTCACAGGAATTTCACCTCGACTGGGTAAAATTATTGCCTCTGGCTCTTCTCAGGCTCAGGGCTCTTCAAATCACTTTCAAAGGCAAACCATCAGAAAAAATAGGTATTTTAGCAGAAACATTAAAGGCCACAAGGTCATGGGCTGATCTGTTTAAAATCTTCAACCAAAATAGATGCTAAAAGCCATTGAAAAATCACTAAGCTGGCATTGCAGGAGATATTTAAAGGAATACTACACACAAGAGAGAAGCAAAGACATACATAAGTTCAAGAGGTAAGGAAAAATAAATCTTACTAGAAACAAAATAAATTAGGAAAGAATCAAATGATTGCCATCAAGCTTGACAATGAGAGTTCAGTTCCAAGAACTGACATGGTGAAAGGAGAACCAAGTTTCCATTCACATGCTGTGACACGCGCACACACACACACACACACACACACACACACAGAAAGAAAGAAAAAAGAGAGTATAGACGAATTGCTAAATAGTCTTATTAAATAAAAATCACAGAGCCAGATATAGGGATGAAACCCTGAGAGACCAGGAAAAAAGGAGAAGCCACAAGCTAACCTCACCTCACCAACACCTCAGTTTCCAAAGAGACCTCCTTCCTGTATATCCACGCCTATATGCCTTCTGTTCTGTTCTCTCATTGGCTCTCTGTCCAGCTACATCACTTCCTCTTCCTGCCCAGCTCTGTCACTTCCTGTCTGTCTGTACAGACCTCCAGACCTCTATTTTTAGTGCTGGGATTAAAGGCATGTGCCACCATGCCTGGCTCTATTCCCAGTGTGGCCTTGAACTCACAGAGATCCAGACAGATCCCTGCCTCCCAAGTGATGGGATTAAATGTGCGTGCTACCATTGCCTGACTACTATATAGTGGCTGTCTTTTTCCTCTGATCTCCAGGCAAGTTTTATTGGGGGACACAATACATCACCACATTTCCCCCTTTTTTGTCTAAAATAAAAAATATAACTAATATAAGAAAAAATATACAATAAGTACAATAACTATGTATAATATATACAAGCAATAAATACATCAACAATGTTTAGTCCATTTGCATTTGACAAATTCAGCAAAAATATTCCATTATTTATCCTATTTTGGTGAGTCCAAAATGTACCTAGTTCACTTTCTACCCTATCTTGTATTACCAACAGAAAATTATTTTATGATGTCTTTCAAATTTATATACTTTATACCTCTTAGTGAGTTTCTTTTCTGAAATTTTTAACAAGGAAAACTAACTACAACTGTCTAATCTTCAACTTTCTCAGAGACCCAAGATGGAAATAATATTACCTAGTAAAACAGGAAGTACAAACAAGCAACTTCCAAAAAATGAGTTATGATAAAAATAGCCAGCTGCCTGGACAGTCATCCAAAGTTCCTCTGCAACATTGTGGCATCAATCTTCGGCTTTCAGGCCTAGAGTCTCTCAGTTGTTTTCTTTGTGTCCTGTGGAATATCTGTCAGTCTACTCTGTGAAGCAGGAAACTGAAGGACCATTTTGCCTTGTTTTGGCAAATTCAGTAGTCATTTTTCTATGGATCATACATGTCCAGTTGATACAACATTTTGTCAAGCAGTCCAGGCAAGAACAGTCTCTTGCCCAAATGGCTATTTTGTGCCAAGAAGATAAACTCCATACAGAGTGTCATTGATGCCCATCTTCCTCTTTGAAGTAAATCAGTGCTGCCAGGAGCAGACACGTCTCATTGTCCAGGAAAGTCTAAGTTTTTAAAACATTTTAAATGCCACATTCTGTAGGTTTTTGAAGTGTTTGAAGATCACCTACCTAATTGAAATATATCTATGTATACCTAGAAAACTTAACTAACATGACTATAAGTTTTATTATCACAGATGACTAATTATTAATCTGTATTTCTTAATTATCTGTTACAATTTAAATGAGTTACATAAACATAATACCTTAAATGAGAGTAGAAATATATATACAGCATAACAAAATTAACTTTAAATTTGTAATAAACTAAAATCTACAGCAATGTAAAACATTTTAAACAGTTGTTATTCTTTATCATATCATATCTACAATATCCCTTTTTTTATTTAGAAAGAGATTGACTATGACCAATAACAATTTCTAACTAATCTCTAAACAAAGACAAATATCCATAATCCAGTTTTGGGGAATGTGGGTGTAGTTTTCTAGGCTACTTCCTGCTGATTGTGGGCACTGGTAGTCTAATGAGGAGCCTGAGAAAATTTGAGATAATGGTCAAGTCCTGGGAAGACTGGCTATAACCTTTGTTGATAGGTACCATCTGTTAAGGTTCAGGAGATCTGGCTTGATCAAATCTGATCCATCTTAACATGGAACAAATCCATAGCCTCTTTCTTCCTGTGGAAACAAAAGCAGAATCTCCTTTCCAAAGCAACATATCCTTAGATCCAAATTTTGAAGTCAAGATACCTTTAAAATACATATATTGGTTTAACTTAGCAGGCTTTACAATCAAATGTCTCTCTCCAGTTAAAATTCCCAAAGACAACATAATCCAGACTCTGTGTGATTTCCATCTTTATGTGGCTATTTTTATATTACTTTTACTGTCTCTTTAAAGACTTTATTTTTTAAAACTATCTATTTCTTTATATAACTGTATATATTTATTTTTCTCTCTTTTAAGCCTACATACATTTTTACACACACTGTAAACCATTTACAGTTTTTTCCATCTGACTCTGTCTTATTGTGAATCTATAATACTTCTCTGACAGGAGAGATATTAAATTGTTAAACTGCATGGCTAAGATTGAAGTGGCAGCTTCCCAATATGGCAGAGGTAATTCACTACCAGCTCTGGGAGCCATGCTCTCTGCTGACTCTGGGAGGCAGTGGATCCATGCCTCCATCCAGCAGCATGTAGCCCAGAGACCTCTTTTTTGTTTTTGTACTAGCAAAAGCTAAATCTGCCATGCAGCATGCTGCATGGCTTGGAGATGTCTCTGTGTGCTATGGTCAAGCTTGCATGCCATGAGCCTGCCATACTGTAGCTCATGGCTTGCCTGAGACACAACTAGGAACCTGTTTTAGAATCTCCATTATAGAATCTCTTATTAAGTTCTCTCAGGTTTTAGGTGAAAACTTGAGCCAACATGTTGGGCAGCCAAATGTAGTCAGAACTTTTCCTGTGTCCCACCCAGTCCCGCAGCTGCTCAGATCCAAGTAAACACACAGAGGCTTATATTAATTATGAACTGTTTGGCCATGGCCTGTGGCTCATACTACTTGCTAACTAGCTCTTATAATCTTAAATTAACCCATTTCTATTAATCTATGTTTTGCCATGTGTTCCGTGGCTTTACTGGTCTACTGGTATGTTGTTCTTTGGGTGGCAGACTGGCATCTCCCTCTCCTCTCCTTTCTTCTTTCCATATATCTGCTTGGATTACCTGCCTGCCTCTAAGCTACCTTACCATAGGCCAATACAGTTTTACTTATCAAACAATCAGAGCAACACATATTCACAGCATACAGAAAGAAATCCTATAGGAGAGAGAGAGAGAGAGAGAGAGAGAGAGAGAGAGAGAGAGAGAGAGAGAGAGAGAGAAAGAGAGGCTGAATGAGTGAATATAATTAAAACAAGACAAAGTTTAGAAAAATGCAGGGAAAAGAAATCCTTATATATTATTATGGCACTATTCACAATAAACAATATATGGAATTATAGATGTCCAGACATTTTAATGGATTCTCATTTTTATGAGGAAATGTCTTATATTTTTCAGGGTAATGTACCATATCTATTGTGCAGTATTTTTTTTTGTTGTTTCTTCACCATTTGCACAGGTGTAAATCACACTACTTAAAAAATAGATTTCTGAATTTTTATGTATCAATAATAAAATTTTTGAATGTTATGGGCTTAAACCATATTTTCCCTCTAATCCTTTGGTTTTTGTTATATAATGATTTAGGATGCACTGATTTGTATGTGTCTGTGTATGTTCATGTGTTTGCTTGTATATCTGTACATGGATATACATGGTATATATATGCTATGTGTGTGTGGAGCTAGAAGTCAAATGAGGTATTTTCTTTAATTGCTTTTCACCCTATTTTTGAGATGGGGACTCTCACTGAACTGGAGCTTTTCAGTTCAGATTTTGCTAGACTGGCTGACCAGCAAGCCCTAGAGATCCTCTAGTCTCCAGGTCTCCAGTTCTGGTATTACAGCTTTCATATGGGTACTGGGGATCAAACTCAGGTTCTCATGCTTCATGGCAAGCATATATGGGTTGAGCTAGCTCTTCAGCTCCAGCACAATAATTTTAAATTTAATTTAATTTTTTTTCTTTTTTTTGTTTTTTGAGTCAGGGTTTCTCTGTGTAGTCCTGGCTGTCCTGGAACTCTCTATGTAGACCAGGCTGTCCTAGAACTCTCTATGTAGATCAGGCTGGCCTTGAACTCAGAGATTCAACCACCTTTGCTTCCGGAGTATTGGGATTAATGGTGTGCACCACCACTGCCCAGCTCCAGCACAGTAATTTTAAGAACACATTTGTCATATTGTTGAGACTCACTGTGATTGCAACAGTGTGATCATTTAAGTCATGTTATTTATGCCTCTTTTCAAAATCCTTCAATCAACCTGGAATGTTGATATACACCTGTAGTCCTAAAGCACCTCAGCACTAAAGAGGCTGAGGCATGAGGATTGCGTATTTGAGGCTGACTTTAGCTACATAGCAAAGTCCTTTCTTAAAAATTCAAAGCCAAACCAATCACCAAAACCAACCAACTAATCAACAACCAAACCAAACCAAACCAAACCAAACCAAACCAAACCAAACCAAATCAACAACAAAAATATCCCAATCTAGCCAGGCAGTGGTGATGCACGCCTTTAATCCCAGCACTTGGGAGGCAGAGCCAGGTGGATCTCTGTGAGTTTGAGGCCAGCCTGGTCTGCAGAGCAAGATCCAAGACAGCCACCAAAACTACACAGAGAAACCCTATCTTGAAAAACAAACAAACAAACAAACAAACAAACAAAAAAGAGAGAGAAAGAAAGAAAGAAAGAAAGAAAGAAAGAAAGAAAGAAAGAAAGAAAGAAAGAAAGAAAAAGAAAGTGCCAGTAGTGGGGTATCCTCTAGGGTGGCCTTGAAACATCACCTGAGATTAAGGTCATTGTATGAAGATTTCCTGAAGACAATGCTATTTTCATTTTATATTCTCTTCATTGGACTTATGATTTGAGATTGGCCCTTTCACCTGGCAGTTGTTGCATGAATCTTAAATGGTCTTATTAATAAAAACAAACCTGTCTGGGTGGTGGTGGTGCACGCCTTTAATCCCAGCACTCGGGAGGCAGAGCCAGGCAGATCTCTGTGAGTTCGAGGCTGGCCTGGGTTACCAAGTGAGTCCCAGGAAAGGCACAAAGCTACACAGAGAAACCCTGTCTCGAAAAACCAAAAAAAAAAAACCCCAAAAAAACCCAAACCTGAGGCCAGTTATTGGGGTGAATGCTGGAAGATCAGAGAAGCAGAACAAGTCACAGCTACCTCACCTCACCAGTTCCTCAGCTGATCCTGTTTCCTCAGACTGGAAGCCTCTGAGTCCTTATCCAGAATGAATCTCAGCTGAACTGCTTCTTGAAATCCTGAAAGCTTAACCAGCCCAATGCTTCTAGTTTCTGGTCCTCATGGCTTATATACCTTTCTGCTTTCTCCCATCACTCCCTGGGATTAAAGGCTCACTTTCTGGGATTAAAGGCATTAGTCACCATGCCTGGCTATTTCCAATGTGGCCTTGAACTCACAGAGATCCAGACAGATTTCTGCCTCTGGAATGCCAGGATTAAAGGCGTGAGTGCTACCATTTTCTAGCCTCTGTATCTAGTGGCTATTCTGTTCTTTGACCCCAGATAAGTTTATTAGGGTGCACAATATTTTGGGGAACACAATACCACCACAGGCAGTGGTGGTACATACCTTTAATTCCAGCACTTGGGAGGCAGAGGCAGGTGGCTCTCTGTGAGTTATAGGCAAGCCTGATCTACAGAGTGAGTTCCAGGACAGCTAGGACTGTCACACAAAGACAAC
The DNA here is from genome assembly GCA_902168325.1 of Peromyscus nudipes. NCBI lineage: Eukaryota > Metazoa > Chordata > Mammalia > Rodentia > Cricetidae > Peromyscus > Peromyscus nudipes. The sequence continues at coordinate 9,017 of CABHPH010061618.1, forward strand.
CTGTCTTTAAAATAACAACAACAATGAAAAGATTGCCTGCTTTCAGAGTTAGAGATTGCTAGTTAGTTTCTGTGTTAATTAATATGGTGGGCTTAATTACAAATGGCAAGCTTTCAGACCTCTTCATTCTCTCCATGAGTCCAATAAGTTACCAAGTGTGACAAGATGTAAATCATTATGACACTTTATTAGACAGCTGCAGCAAGCCCCCATTTCATTTTTTCCAAAGCTCATTAAAGTTTTCCCTAAATAGCAAGCCTTTCTTTTTATTCATTTTGTGCCTAGAATCTCAGCCCCTATTGTGAGTACCTACACCTCCTTGCAGTATAATGCTTCTTGTCTTTTTTTTTTTAGCACAGAGCATGATTAAACAAATGTACAAAAAGAGTTGTTCTGTCAGAAATTGTTTCCTTACCCTAAAACTGGTGTGATCTTCTATTTTCATAAGCACTGTATGTTTTCTTTCCCAACTACACACACACACACACACACACACACACACACACACACACACACATACACACACACTTAGAATGATAAGGTCACAAAAATTTTGCATATAAAGTAAGGGGTCTTGCCGGGGACCAATTCCAGATGAGGGCAGGGTCTGAAGAGAGGTTGATGCAAGAGTGGCGATGGAAGAATCAGACATGGGATAGATACTTCTTAGTTTCATTTTAGGAGAGATGGACTGAGAGGAAGCATACGGGAATCATACCCGGTGGGACAGGTCTCAGCAGAGGATGTAAGGAGATGGCAGGGGAAGGAAGTGAACCAGCCAATGGTGGTTGGAAGAATCTTGCAGCCTGACTGACTAGCAGCCAGAGTGCTTCTTTATTTATACAGAATTTAGTAAGCAGGGATACATTCATGATGTTCCAAAACATAGATCATATCATTTTTGGTTTTGGACATGTGTTTCATTTCCTTTTGCTCATCTTTTAGTCATCATTAATAAACTATAACAGAACATAGTTATAATTTCCAATCATTTTCCCTTAAGTTTTGACATCATTAATAAACAGAGTTATTATTCTTACTCATTAACCCCATAACCCAATTTTTGAAAACTGAGAGGCATATTACAGCTTGTTCTCATGGTGGTAGCTTTGGTTGCTTCAAGGACACTAGACCAAAACAAAATCTTCAAGCCACACTAGGCATTTTGCCATGTTCTAAGTAGTGTACTATTAACTCTTAGTGGTCATATTGCCAGAAAAAATCCTCAGGCCAAAGTTGCTTCAGTTATTATTCAAATTCTGGCATAATACAATGTTCATATTTATATCTTTATAGAATTTGTCTATATGTCTAGTCCTGGCATTCTGTTGTTACTTAGTCATACGTCACCATAGTGGCTCTGCATGAGCTAACATTTCTAAGAGAGTGAGGTCCTGACATCTCATTCTTTTATCATCTTTCCACTCCATACTTTGCTTATCAATATGTCTCTGTGTAGGGCAGAGTTGTATGCCACATAATTGTCTGAATGTACAGTGGGAAGAGGCTTGTAATTTAACCATGGCCAACTTCTCTAGCCCACCAAATCTTGTTGACCTTTTTGAGTTTACTTTGTTTTGAATATCTTGTTCCTGTGTAAGTACAGGGACAGATGTTTCAAAAATGTTTCATAGCCTCATGAAGAGACCTCTGGCTTCTTTATGTGTCACAACCTCTAAGGTTGAAGGAAGACCTTCAAGACCTAAAAGCAGGGGGAATAGTATGTTTAAGACTTTCCTGGAGAAGCTTAGAAGGAGCATTCCTGGGAGAAGGCATAAATGATTCATAAGAAATTTTCCATCAATCCAATATCCTCAAATTGTACAAATATCAAAAGTGCCCCAAGTATGTAACAGGTGGAGATGAAAACCAAAGGTGACATGGCAGCCATCATGTGGCTCAGCTTTGCTGGATCTTTGTCAAGCAGCTGTTCTGGCTTTATGATTTCTGCCATTCCATCCAGAAATGGCTGTTTCAGTGTCTGATGAACTCATTGAAACACAGTCTTTTGCTGCAAGCTTCTTTTTATTTGTTTATGGATCACAGTTGAAATCAGAACTTTGGACCTAAACTCTTTATAGTTAGAGAATATGGGCCCACCAAGGGGTAATAACATGGTCAATCATAATAGTTATGTCATATTTCCACATATAAACAGATTTAAGAAAGTCAGTGGCGTTATTTATGTAAGGAACAATAAAACTATTGCTATGTTATTATTACTAATACTAGCTAACAGTTATTGAACTTGCTCCTAAACATTTTAGGTGCCATTTGGGGGGGGGGTAGTGTTTCCAGCACTCATAACAAAAATTAAGCACATATTCCTAAAGATGAGAAAAGTGAGACTCAGGAAATTTAAGTTAGGATTGTGTTTGCAAGACTGGTAAGTAACTTTGAGTCCATTGATCTTAACCCAATACTGTATTATACTTTATTCTCTCATTGGTTAATTTTGAAAGAACATCACTGGTTTAGTACTCAGGATCCTTGCTTTTCTCATTCCTAAAATAAAAAAAAATAATAGTATGAGAACACATATTCCCATGGGGAAGTGGAAGGTGCAATAGGACCTCTGTATCTTGAGAATTAGCCTGTTAGATATTACTGTTGCAAATATGCCAGACTTAACATGGCACTGAGATAATAATTGAGCTTACAGTTAAGAACCGTTGCTCAGGTATTTTCTGGCCCTATGATTATCAGGTAATGTATGTAATACACAACCCAATCTGGTTTGATTTAAAACAAAATTTATTTTATTTGAGCCAATATTAAAAATATAATTTTTGGCCAGGCGGTGGTGGCTCATGCCTTTAATCCCAGCACTCGGGAGGCAGAGCCAGGCAGATCTCTGTGAGTTCGAGGCCAGCCTGGGCTACCAAGTGAGTTCCAGGAAAGGCGCAAAGCTACACAGAGAAACCCTGTCTCAAAAAACCAAATATATATATATATAATTTTTAAAGAAATAACTTGAAATTCTTTAGTTTCTTAATATTATTGAGTTCTAGAAGTATTCAAAGCATTTGATCAAATGAAAAAATTCTCATGTGGTTCATTTCAAGTGTGGCTTTCTTTCTTTGCTTTCTTCTCACCCTGTTGTGATTTCTCTTGTTTGCTTCCTATATTTCAGAATAAATGTCTTGTCTACTGGGAAATATTCCTAGATTCACTTTCTAGGATTACTTAGGTCCTCCAGTAAGGACTTCCAAACCACTTTGGGTCAATGAATTGCATTTTGGGAAATATAAACACATGGACTTAGTTAAATATTATAATAGTGAAGCCTTCAATGTGCTCAAAAAGTATAATTAGCAAAGAAGGACTGAAAAACAGCATAAAGAATGTGTAATTGATAAAAACTGACCTGTATATATTTATACATTACAAGTATATATACTTTAAGTTATGCATAAGCTAATGAAGACACTGATCAAGATAAGGAACCTGTCTATCACTCCCAAAGGCATCTTCATTCTCCTTCATAATATTTTCCTCCCACCTAATCCTCCTCAATGATACTTATACTACCACTGATTTTCTGTCAGACTACATTAGTTTTCGAATTATACAGTTTTACACATATACAGTGTCACAATATTTACCATTTTTAAACATTTGGGACTGGAAAGATGTCTCAGACAGTGAAATGCTTGCAGGTGTACTCAAGTCCTATGCGTCTTAGGCAATGCCTCCAATTCAAAACCCAATGTGGCTTGCTTTAAAACAAGATTTATTTTATTTGAAATAATACTTAATATACAAATTCATTTTTTTTCCAGACAGGGTTTCTCCATGTAGTTTTGGTGCCTGTTCTGGATCTTGCTCTGTAGACCAGGCTGTCCTCAAACTCACAGAGACTCACCTGGCTCTGCCTCCCGAGTGCTGGGATTAAAGTTGTGTGCCACCACTGCCCAGCTAATATACAAATTCTTAAGAAAGATCTCAAAATTCTTTAATTTCTTAGTATCATTGAGAAAAATTCAAAACATTTGATCAAATTAAAGGACTCACGGTTCATTTCATGTGTGGCTCTCTTTCTTTTTTCTCACTATGTTATGATTTCCCTCTTGTTTGCTTCCTATATTTCAAAATAAATGTCACTTCTTTTGGGAAATCTTCCTAGATTCACTTTCTAGGATTAGTTAGATTGTCCAGTAAGTGTTTTCTGCAAAAGCATGAAGATCCAAGCCCAGTCCCCAGCACTCATACAAGCATGGCATGGATGCTCTTGCCTGTAATCCCAGTTCTGAGAAGACAGGGACAAAAGAATCCCCAGGGCTTGCTGGTAAACAAGCCTAGTGAATCTGTGCGCACCAAGTTCAGTGAGAAGTGTAGTCTCAGAAATTAAGGCGAGGAGGGACTGAGGAAGACTGCATTGACCTTTGGTCTTCACATACGTATGTACATGCATACACATACACATGTGCACATAAATACAAATATGCCCACAGATGAAATATATGCACATGTACAAAAGTAGAAAAACTAATTCTTTGAGATAACACTTATTTTTTAGGTTTTATTTGACACAATCAATATTGTGATATTTGGATATGTGTCTACATTGTGCAATGATCAAATCAGAGCAATTAGCATCTCTGTCACCTCTAACATTTATCATTTCTTTTTTTGATGTGAGTATCCAAAATACTCTCTTGTATCTACTTTTAAAGATACCACACATTATGGTTAACTATAGTCACCACACTATGTAATAGAACACCAGGATTTTTCCTTCTGGGATATTGTCAATTTCCACCAATTGGTCAATCACTTGCCCGTATCGCTCTACTCTTTTTATCCTATGGTAACTATTATTTTACTGTGTAGTCTACAAGATCAACTATTTTAGATTTTTTTCGTGAGAGAGACCATAAAGCTACTGCCCTCATGCACCTGTCGTATTCATTTGGCATAATGTCTTCCAGGTCCATTCATCTTCTCATAAATGTGTATATATTTTTGAAAAATGTATAGTTAGGCTACTTCCAACTTATTAATCAGACTTTTAATGGTTTTGTTTTATTTTATGTTGCTTTGAGTTCCTTTTACATTCTGGATATTAACTCTTTGTCAGATGTGTAATTATATCACAATTATTATAATTTCTCCCATTAGGTTGCCTCTTTAATCCATTGATGAATTTTTCCCTTGGTGCACAGAAACATTATGATTTCTTAAAGATCCCATTCATTTGTTTACAACTTTATTGTCTTTTGTTTTAATATTATATTAGATGCAAACAGAGTTTTATATACAACTTGTGATACTTTAGAGAATGTTAGAAGGATCTTTACCTCTTGGCATCTTTATTTTTATGAAATGTTTTTGTTATAATTCAGCCCCATTTGCCACAGCTATGTTTGACTTTGATACCTGTTATTTGGGGGTAATAAAAATCCTTTAGCAGATGAATTTTATGAAATATATTCCCATGTTTTCATCTACTAGTTTTTGTTTATTTTCAGTTCATTTTAGATTATTTATTCTGGTTAATGAGAGACAGAGTTCTAGTTTTATTTTTCTGTATGGATTACCCAGGGTCTGGAGATTTCACTACATCCAGCGTGGGATATCTGAGGGAAAAGAAATCTATGTACATTATGTTCTTATGCCTGTTAACTTTATTCCTCTACGACAAAACTCTATCAGTACAGCTACATCTCCATTAGGCATTCAGGGGAGGAATAAATCTAGATACACCAAGCTCTTTGTCCATCTACTTTATTTCTTTGGGATGAAATACTGTCTACATAGCTTCAGTTCTGTCCTGACACTCAATTCCTGTTTGCCCCCTCTTTTACTGCCCTCTCATAGTCCTGCTTATGACTAAGCCCTTATGCTTCCTGCCTCAGCTTTGTCCTCTGTTTCTTCTCCCTCCATCTCTACTTTCTCTCTACTCAAGAGTTGTGCCTTACCATCTACATTACCTCTGTTTTCTTCTCTTCTCCCTGGTCATGCCATTCTGTCTGCCTCTACAGAAAATGCCTGTCCCTTCTTCCCCTTGCTATGAGGTTCTCTGCCTTGTCAGGAATGTTGCTCTACCTTCCACCTTGATATGTAAAAACCTCTTTTGTTCTCAGTCAATTGCTCTGGCTAGCCAGTAGGCCTCAAGGCAAGAGGATGGTCTGAACTTCATTAGCACAAGAAACAAAGCTATGCACCTCCAGTCAGCTTGTCTCCTAGGCTCAGCAGGGGAGTTAGTTACTGAGAACTTCAGCAGATCTGAGTAGCTCAACTGTTTGCCAAATGGTCTGGGAATATTTGGGCATGCAAGAATTTCATAGCAGAAGACAGCTGAAATATTAAAAGCTGGATAACACCAAATATTCATAATAAATGTCTTGCTTTTTGACAGACACTTGGCAGGTTAAAGTATAACTTTAATACAGCTGAATCTCTATAATATAACTTGTGGCCCACCACATTTCTGCATGTAGATATCTAGTTTTCTTGGCACCTTTGTTGAAAACCAGTCTGCCAAATATATGTGGTGGTGGCACACGCCTGTAATCCCAGCACTCGGGAGGCAGAGGCAGGTGGATCTCTGTGAGTTCAAGGCCAGCCTGGTCTGCAGAACTAGTCCAGGACAGGCTCCAAAGCTACAGAGAAACCCTGTATCAAAAAAACAAAAAAAAATGTGGATTAGTTAATAGGCTATGTAATCTCTTCCATCACTTTATAATTTTTTTGTTTTAGATACTAGTACCATGCTATTTTGATTGCTATAACTTTGCAGCATATTTTGATGTTATGTAATATGATGCCTCCAGTTTTGTTCATTTTGCTCTAGATTTTTTTATCCTGTTTTCTAACATTTTAAAAAGTACTTTTGCATTTTTTTAATGTTTGTGGTATTTTTCCTTGTCAAGTGCTCAGGATACAGAAAAAAAAAAAAAGAAAACACAGTCTTTATGTACTTAGGTTCTCTTGAAGAACAGATATATATATAAAGTTGTTTGCAATGCTGAGTGACCAATTTCTTAACAATATACATACAAACATATAAGAGAGGGAAATACCCATTAAAGTCATGGGGAGTCTGGAAATTCCTTAGAGGAAATAAGTTCTAAAGCCAATAATTGAAAGTAATAGCAGCTTCACAGACAACATAATAGCAAGAGCCAGAGGATATGTGAAGGTCATATGGAAGACAGCTGGCAAAAACAGTTGAACTGATGACTGAATAATTGTCAAAGGTACACTATCACTGCATTGTGGGATTTATGGAATATTTCAGGCTGCTAAAAAATTATAGTAGACAATGAATATTTCCTTTTCATTCTTCTAGATGTTCAGAGTTCCAAGATTAAGGTTTTGGTAGATTCAATGTTTAGTAAAACCCCTCCTTCTGGTTTACAAATGGCTGTTTTCTAGTTGCTTCTGTACATGGTGAAGAGAGACCATTTTCCTCCCCTCTACTCCCCTATTCTCTGCTCTCTTCTCCTCCCCTCTTAATCCTCTCCTCCACTTTTACTTTCATTTTCCTATAAAAACACTAATCTCATCCATGAGAACTTTGTCCTATGACCTAATTATCACCCCAAATTTCCTGGACTGGAAATACTGTAACATTGTAGATTTGGACTTCAACATGTGAAGTGGTCAGGAGTCACAAACATTTACTCCACAGCAATTCCTATTTTCAACCTGAGGAAATTTAGGCTTACAGAGTGTGAAGGCCTAGACTTAACTATCTTAGGGAAAGGGCCACCATCTCAGACCACCTGCTGTACTCAGTTCTAGGAAGTGTTGGTTTTTGCGGTGCTCTTACCCTTTGAGGAAACGTCACGAAACACAGCAGAACAAGAGTTTTATTAAGATAAGGAATCATGGTGCTGGCTTATAAAGGCTGGGCTGCGCCTGTGCACACAGGCCCATATGGCTATTCCACACATGCACATAGATCACATGTTTGCACTGCATGCTTTACGAAACCACATAAAGCTACTGTCCTGGGTCATGAGAGACGTTTGACCCAGAAATGACTAGGTAGAAGTGACTAGGTTCCACCGGGCATGCACAACCATGCCCAACTGTAGCATGAATCTTAAAAGTTCTTATTAATAAAATCAAACCTGAGGCCACTTATTGGGGTGAATGCTAATCATCCTAAATAAGTAGAGAGTGAATTTTTTGATAGCAGTAATTATTTACACTCATGTCCATATTCATGTTGCTTCTGAAACACACAAAACAGTGGAATGGTCATTGAAGACTTATTTTTGGTGAACCTTTGAAATCTGGTTGTAGCATGAATCCTAAAGTGTCTTATTAATAAAAACAAACCTGGAGCCGGGTATTGGGGTGAATGCTGGATGATCAGAGAGACAGAACAGGCCACAGCTACCTCACCTCGCCAGTTCCTCAGCTGATCCTGTTTCCTCAGACTGGAAGCCTCTGAGTCCTCATCCAGAATGGCTCTAGGCTGAACTGCTGCTAGAAGCCTGAAACCTTAACCAGCCAAAAGCTTCTAGTTTCTGGTCTTCACGCCTTATATATCTTTCTGTTTTTGCCATTACTCCCTGGGATTAAAGGCTCACTTCTTGGGATTAAAGATGTGTGTCACCATGCCTGGCTGTTTCCAATGTGCCCTTGAACTCACAGAGATCCAGAGGGATTTCTACCTCTGGAATCCTAGGATTAAAGGTGTGAGTGCCACCATTTTCTAGCCTTTGTATCTAGTGGCTGTTCTGTCTCTGACCCCAGATAAGTTTATTAGGGTGCACAATATTTTGGGGAACACAACACCACCACACCCAACCGTGGGTGCGTGTTGTGAATTCATATCAGGAAGGACCTCAGGAATGTACCATTGCTGTGGACTCTGTATCAATAAAGCGCTGATTGGCCGGTAGCCAGACAGGAAGTATAGACGGGACTAACAGAGAGAAAAATTGAGGGAACAGGAAGGTAGAGGGGAGACGGCCTGGAGCCGCGGCCAGGAGAAGGAAGATGTAAAGTACCGGTAAGCCACGATCCACGTGGCAAAGTAGAGATTAATAGAAATGGGCTAAATATAAGAGTAAGAGCTAGACAATGATAGGCCTGAGCTAATGGCCAAGCAGTTTAAATAATGTAAGCGTCTGTGTGTTTATTTTATAAGTGGGCTCGGAGACTGGCGGGACTTGGGAGCTGGTAGCAACATACCATGACAACGGATACAGAGCAGCATCCTCCTGCAGACATCCTGTCTGTGGTTTATGGCCCTTGGAGATATGTAGATAATCCTGCTGAGCAGTCTAAATAATCCTGTTCAGCAGGTTGTGGTTCCCCATCAAAAGTCTAACCCAATGGTTTCAAATGTAGTTTTGCACCCAAAGTCTAGATCAATAGTTTAAAAAAAATCACCTTTCCCCTTCTACCCAATCCCAAGTTGCCAATTCCTGACTTGTGGTTTTTCCCTATAAAAACCCTCTACACTTGTGCTTGTGGCCACCACCACATTTTCTTACACCTGCTGTGTGGTGGCCCAGGTTGAACCTCAATAAAACGACCCTTATGTGCTTACATCGGAAACCGGCTCCTTGGTGGTCTCTGGGGGGTACAACAAGACAATAAATGAGTATATATAGTGGAAAAGCTAGTGAGTGATACAGACTACTGTAGAATGGTGGTCTTCCTATAGTGGTATTTTATTTGTGCTGAAATGTGATTTTATTTGTATGTTAACAAATAAAGTTGCCTAGGGGTCAGAGCTATTAGCAAGCCATAGGGAAAGCCAGGGCGGTGGTGGTGCACGCCTTTAATCCCAGCACTTGGTAAGCAGAACTAGGTAGATCTCTGTGTGTTCAAGGATACAGGCAGCATTGGAGACACACGCCTTCAATCTCAATACCAACCATAGAAGACCTGGAGTGACCTACAGACAGGCAGTGACAAGACGGTCATGTGGTTGGGTTTACAA
>CABHPH010061620.1:0-15023 GCA_902168325.1 Peromyscus nudipes
ACACACACACACACACACACACACACACACACACACACACACACTCCCTCCCTTTGCTCTCCAGAGAACCTGACTAGAGATGTGCACAGGATGCTGCCTCCTCCAGAGTGCCCACCTCTTTGCTTTGGGGTCTGGAAGCCAGGGAGAAGTGTGGCAATTTCTGCCTTGTCCTGTCTAATGTTGTCGCTTCCTACAAGAATATCAGGACTCTTCCATCCCAGGGTTTTATTCCAAATGAAATGTTAAGAAGGTTCAGATGCAGAGGAATGGGTCAAGGAGGTGGGGTAGGGATGGGGCAGGGATAGGTGTGAGTCTGTCCAGATCTGTGGCTTTACCAGGGCTGTTTTTAAGTTGACACAGTGCTAAATAAAAAGCCTCATGCTTTGATCTCAGGGATTTCCTGGTCAGACAGTCTGATTAGATAAAGATTGTGTCTCCCTGCCCCTACCCTTTAGGAAGCAATCTAAGCTTTGCAGTCTTCCCTGTCCTGTGTTCCTGTCTCCTTAAAGATTGACATTGTCTCATTGAGGATCCTGGGTTTTTCTTTCTGTTTCAGCAGGAAAGGGGAGTCTGGTGAAAATGGGACACGTCTTCCCCCTTGAATTCATCTCAAGTTGTTTAGAGATAGAGCAAAACTGCTCTGAGACTCATCTGGACCTCGTCTGGCCTGGGGCATCAAAGGGAACTGATTTCTGTTTGCAACATGGTCAGCTGTAGGGATGCCGTGAAGCAGGCGAGCTGGCAGGTGGATCATTTGGAGAGAGAACAGTGCCAGCGCTGGGTCATCAGCCAAGAAAACGGGTGGGGTATCTTTTCTCCTAGGGTAACCTGAAACTCTTTAAGCTACATCCAGACACCCAAGAGGTAGATGGGCTACAAGATGTCTTCAATGACAATGGGCTGACTTGCTCTGGGTAATTACATTAATTGCTTCAATATAAAGAGCTGCCCGGTTGAAAACTGGACTAGGTTGTAGCTTCCTGCTCAGTTCAGGAAGAACAGTGCTTTGGGTTAGTGAAGAATGGCACTGCAAAAAGGTATTGACTTCTGATATTTAATTCCATGCTCTGCACCCATCACTGTTTTAAGTGCTGCACATTCACAGTTTGCACCACGTAGGATGACCATATGAGCAATAGCATGTTTACCAACCCTGCCTCATCCCGGGGGACCGAGGCCAAGGAGCGCCTTTCTCAGAGTCACACAGCAAACGTGTCACACAACGAACGTGTGGCTAACTGTAGAGCCCATTCAGACAGGCTAGCCAAAGAATCTGCCTCTTCTGCTGCCTGAGCACCCTCCACACACACTCAGTCAGCAAGAAAACACACAGAACGAGAAGGCAGGAATTCAGTATTTTCAGAAAACATTTAGGAACGCATGAAAATAGTCACGTAGCTATGTGGAAGGCAGTGGAATGTAGTGGCTTTATTCATCGGTTTCACAAAGGTTTCTTTGAGAGCTGGCAGTGTGTGCCAGGCCAGGGTGGGTGCTGGGCATCGAGTGGTGGAGAAAACACACCAAGTGCCTGGGCTCCAGCTGAGAGGCAAGCACCATTCTTACCAGTCCTGAACTGCAGGGCCAGGGCCCTGGAACTCTCTAGAGCTTTTCTCCCCTTGGATCCAAGCAATAACTACCACTTCCTGGAGGGGAGGCCCTGATGGAGGGAAGCAGCGTGGGGTCTGGTCTGGCCACACATGGCATACAAGTCTGACTACAGTTAAAGTTTACACAGGGGGTTGATCCTCAGGAAACAGTTTTTGCTCCAGCATCATCTCTATTTGTCAAAGAGTCCTTATTTTTTCTAACCTTGGGAACATGGCCACTACAAATCAAGCTAATTCCTCCTCTGCCTCCCTGTCCCCATTATCCGAGTCTTGAAAGTAGTTGGGCCATGTGACTACATTCCTGTAGGTGGTGATCCTGTAGAAAGGTGTCCCCTTTATAGTTTCATGATCTACAGACACACACACACACACACACACACACACACACACACACACGTACATACTTTTCAATTTAGATTTTGTATATGAGAACAAACAGTATTGATATTTGCCTTTCTGAGGTTACAGCTTCGGCTACTTAGGTTAACTGATTTCCAGTTTTATGCAAATGTCATCATTTTATTTTTTTTTTCTTGAGGCTGCATAAAAGTCACTGTATCACTTTTCTTTACCCATTCATCTGTGGGTGAACAGCTAGCTTCCATTTCCTGGCTATTGGGAATAGTGTAGTCTTAGGCATAGAAACACAAGTACTTTTGGGGAACGCCGACTTAGGCTTGTTCAGGTACGTACCCAGGCATGGTAAAACTGGGTCATGTAGTAGTTCTAGTTCTAATTTTTTGAGGGACCTCCAAGTGGCTACAGCCGTTGAAATCCCCACCAGTGGATCGGGGTTCCTTTCCCCCCAGTTTTCACCTGCATTTGTTGTCATTTGGTTCTTTTTTTCAGTCTTAACCATTCCGACTGGGATGGGATGGAATCTCAGAGTTTTCATTTCTGTTTCCATGATAGCTAAAGTTGTTGAATAGTTTTTCCAGTTTTGTTTGCTTGGTTTTTATTTTTTTGTTTGTTTGTTTGGTTTTTTTTTCAAGACAGAGTTTCTCTGTGTAACAGCCCTGACTGTTCTTGGAACTTGCTATGACAGATCTGCTAGCCTCTGCCTCCTGAGTGCTGGGATTAAAGGTGTGTGCCACCATGCCCAGTGATCAAGTATTTATTGGTCATTTATATTTCTTCTTTTGGGAACTGTCTGCTCAGTTTATTAGTTCATTTATTAAATTGGTTCATTGATCATTTGTGTATGTATTTAGTGCATTCTGTTTATTCTTACCACCTCCCCGCCTCCCTGTTATCTCCCTCCCATCCCTGACATCTCCCCTCCTCCCTACTGGTCCCTGTTTCACATTCACATAGTTCTGCTTTGTTTTGTGACCCACTGAGTTTAATCAGGGCCACCTGTGTGACCAGGAGATTTGACCAAAGAAGCCTGTTGACTCACTATTTAGTACACAAATGAAGACAATAAATGTCCTTTCCCCATGATCCACCAGTTGCCAATAGTTGAACATATGTGGTTTTATAGCCACTTCTCTGACCTATGATTAGCTGTTGACAGGCCCAGTCTTAGGCAGGCCCAGTACAAGCAACCACAGCTTCTAGGAGATAATGTTGATGATGGCGATGTTTTGCTCAGAAGATGGCATTTCACAACGTATCTCCCTATCTTCTAGTCTTGAACTCTTTCTGCTTCCTCTTGTTACTACCACTGTTTTGCTAAACAGCTGCTAATTGCCAATAGCTCCCCCGCTGGGGAGGAACCTCATGAGCTACTCCCCCACCCATGCTGGAATTACTGACTAGCTTGATCTTGTGTAGGTCTTGTGCAGATACCCATAGCTGCTATGAGTTTATGAGTGCAATGGCCATGCCATACCTAGTAGACAGCATTTCATAGCAGTCCTCCCCATCTTTGGGCTCTTATTCCTTTCTTCTTCATCATCTGTGATGTTCCCTGAGTCTTTAGGAAGTTGGTATAGACATCCCATGTAGAGATAAACACTCAGTAGTCACTTTTTCTCAGCATTTTGACCAGTTGTGACTTTAACCACTGATCAATGCAGAAGATTCTCTGACAAAGGCTGAGAGCAGCACCAATCTATGGATATAAACATAAATATTTGGGAGATTGTTTGACAGCATGTATGTTTAGCAAGACTCAAGAAGTAGGCTCTCTCAGGGCTGGAGAGATGCCTCAGTGGTTAAGAGTACTGGCAGGGGTCTGGAGAGAGGACTCAGAGGCTGAGAGCACTGACTGTTCTTCCAAAGGACCCAGGTTCAATTCCCAGCACCCACATGGCAGCTCACAACTGTCTGTAACTACAGTTCCAGGGAATCTGACAGCCTCACATATTTATGCAGGCAAAACACCAATGCATATAAAATAAATAAATTAAAAAAAAGAGTACTGACTGCTCTTCCAGAGGACCTGGGTTCAATTCCTGGCACCTATATGGCAGCTCACAACTGTCTTGTAGCTCTAGTTTCAGAGGGTTCAACACCCTCACATAGACACACACACACACACACACACACACACACACACACAGGCAAAACACCAATGCACATAAAATAAAAATAAATCATTAAAAAAGAACTAGGTTCTCCCTTCAGGGTCTATAACCTGCCCAGTCAAGGGAAGAAGTAGGCACAAAATCCCACCACTATCTGGCGTTTGAAGAGAGAGAGTCAGCTCTTTAATGATGTGACTTCTGGTAGGTTGATCACACTCCAGGACAGGCCCCACTCCCAAGAATAGTTGGGCAGCATAAACCAGACTTGATGGAAGGGGAAGAAAACTCAATGTAAGATGAAGAGAAGTGAGGGTGAAGCTGTAGACTATGGGAAGAGTTGGGGGAGAGTGAATATGATCAAAATATACTATATGATATTTTCAAGGAATTAATAATTACATATAAAGATCAAGTCTGGATCCAAAATTATGGACATAAGACCCTGCAGAGAGCTTCTTGATTAGCTCTCCATTTCTTTTTTTTTTTTTTTTTTGTTTTTGTTTTTGTTTTTCGAGACAGGGTTTCTCTGTGTGGCTTTGCGCCTTTCCTGGAACTCACTTGGTAGTCCAGGCTGGCCTCGAACTCACAGAGATCCGCCTGCCTCTGCCTCCCGAGTGCTGGGATTAAAGGCGTGTGCCACCGCCGCCCGGCAGCTCTCCATTTCTTTTACTGCTTTTCAAACCCTTAATCAGATCATCCTTGAGGTGTCAACCTTAACCGTTCCTATCTACAAAATAATTTTCTCTATTTGTAACAGAGAAGAAAGCAATAGTATTGGGAGCTCTAGATCTGAAGACAGTGTCTTTCCTCTCCAAACAACTGGATATGACTGCTGGAGGCTGGACCCCATACCTAAGGATGTAGTGGTTACTGACCTACTGACTCAAGAGGCAAGTAAGCTTACCTGTGGACAACAAATAGATGTCATCTCACCCTACCAAGTCATATGTGCACTAAACAGTAATGCTTATCAGCACCTCACAAACTTCTGCCTTACTCAGTACCAAATCCTCCTTCTAGGAAAGTCAGACATCTCTATTCACAAATCCAATATCCCCGAGCATGAACTCCCAAGCCTATCATATACCTTTTATCAGATGCTTTAGAATGCTCTTGGGCACTCTGCCTAGCCTTAACAGACTCTTCTCCCCCACATCTCAAACACATGAGGTTTATAGTTGGCAGTCGTTTTATCCTAAATGGAATAAGGAAATCGGGATATGCTATACCAACTACAACTCAAGCCATAGAAAGTTTACTCTTACCTCAGACACCTTTGCCCTAAAAGTAGAGCTTGTAGCTCTAACTATGGAAAAGAACAAAAGACTTGATATATACAGACTGCAAATTAGCCTTCCCCGGTCTACATTCACATGCAGCCATCTGTGAAGAGAGGAGAGTTCTGACATTCAAAGGCTTAATCATTAAACATGCTTCTCTGATTCTACAATTTACAGGAGCCTCCCAACTCCTGATCCAGGTTGCAGTCACCCCCTGCAAAGGCCATCAGAGGACACAGAGTTTAGAGGCACTTGGAAATTAGAATAGATAAAGAAACTATAAAGGCTGCCTTCTTGCCCTTCGTAGGAACTGAGGCTTTAGCCATCCTCTTAATTACCCATAGGTTTAGTCAAGGGGAATGAGAAGACAGGATTAATAAAGGAGTGCTCGAGCAAAGATAAGCCTTGGTTTTTTATATAAGGAAGGGTTATTCTTCTGGACAACCAGGAAAAGGAGATCATCATTAGAAGTGTAATTCCTTACACACTGGATTGAGTTTAGACACAGGCTCCTTACTTTGCTTATGTGTACCCCAAATTAGGAAGTTAGCAAATGGTTTTGTTTTTCTTTTGCATTCTGAAAGATTTTGTAGAGAGATATGATAATTTCTTTGAGTGTTTGGAAATTCATCAATGAACTCATCTGAGACGTGTTCTGCTCTGAAATGGTGATTAATTATTGTTTCATTTTAGATACAAACCTGTTCAGTTCTGTTTGTTCATTGTGAGTTGTGTCAAATCTTGTCCAAAAGAATTCATCTGTTTCATCTATGTGGTGGTTTGAATGAGATGTCACCCTTAAGTCTGGGGCATTTGAATATTTAGTCCCTAGTCTGTGGCTGTTGGGGGAAGATTAAGAGGTATGGCCTTGCTGGAGGAGCAACGTCACTGTGTCTAGACTTTCAACTTTCAAAATGCTTGTGTCATTTCAAGTTATTTCTTTCTGCTTCCTGTGTGTGGATAGAGACGTAAATTCTCAGCTTCTCCAGTGACCTGCTTGCCTGCCTGCTTCCATTCTCCCCGCCATGATGGTTGTAAACACTTATCCCTTTGGAACCATGAGCCTAAAATAAATGCCTTATTCTATAAGTTGCCTTAGTCATGGTGTTTTATCATAGCAATAGAAAATGACTGTCTTGGTGACCAAGAAAACTTAGAAAATAAAACATTTAATTGGGCTTACAGTTTCAGAGGGGTCTATAATGGTGGAGCAAAAATATGGCAGCAAGAACAACAGAGAACTCACATCTTAAACCACAAGTAAGAGGCAGAGAGAGACTGTCTTAGGGTTTCTATTTCTGTGAAGAGACACCATGACCACAGCAAGTCTTATAAAGAAAAACATTTAACTGGGGGTGGCTTACAGTTTCAGAGGTTTAGTCCATCACTGTCATGGCAGGAAACATGGCAGCATGCAGGGAGACGTGGTGCTGGAGAGGGAACTGAGAGTTCTACAACCGGATCAGCAGGCGGCAGGAAGGAAACTGTGTGTTACACTGGACATAGATTGAGTGCCTGAGACCGCAAAGCCTGCCCCCACAGTGACACCCTTCCTCCCACAAGGCCACACTTACCCCAACAAGGCCACACCTTCTAATATTGCCACTCCCTATGGGCCAAGCATTCAAACACATCAGTCTAGGGAGGCCATTCCTATTCAAACCACCACAGAGCACACTGGGGATGATGCAAGTCTTTTGAAATCTCAGTCTACTCCCAGTGACTTACCTCGTCTAACAAGAGCACACCTTCTAATCTTTCCCAAACAGTTCCACCAGCTGGGGACCAAGTATTCAGACATATCAACCTGTGGGGGCCATTCTCATTCAAATCACCACAGCCAATGACCTATTAATTCCACTAAAAATAGAAGCTTATATAAATGGGAATCCAAAGACAGACACTGGGGTGTTCACAGTAGAACTATTTGAAAAAGTGCTGTGTTAATTTTCTCATCATTGTGACTAAATACCTCCATGTTGGCTAGCTCTTCATAGTAGTGAAAAGGGCTATGCAGTCTGATGCCAGGGGA
Source organism: Peromyscus nudipes (assembly GCA_902168325.1). NCBI lineage: Eukaryota > Metazoa > Chordata > Mammalia > Rodentia > Cricetidae > Peromyscus > Peromyscus nudipes. The sequence goes on from CABHPH010061620.1 coordinate 7,391, forward strand.
GGGAAGTGAGCTATCAGCAATCTCAACTAGCTGTGAATGTATGAACTTCAATATTGACCATTGGGGAAAGATGTGTCCATGGGTATAATAGTGGCACAAGTGTGATGGGGGTAACCAATTGCTTCCTGCTTGGATTTAAAGTCAGTTCCACAGGAGGAAATACATGCTTGGTACAGTAAATGTGGCCAAAAGGAAAAAACAAAACAAAACATGATTAGCGTTCTCACATGTGGATCTTCATTTCCTTGGGGGTCGTTGGCCACCAGCTCACAAGGGCAAACGGAGCAGAAGTTGTGAGCAGTATTCAGACAGCCATGACAGAAAGAATTTCCGGGAGTCAGCTTCAGAGAGACAGAACATTTTATTGTTCCAAGGGTAAGGTGTATAAGGGTTCTTAGGGTTACAGGGAGGAGGGGCTGATTGGTCATAACACAGCACCTAATTATCATATGGACCAGAGGAAAGAATGAGAATTTTATGCTGAGTCATACAGCATTTTCAGGGTGCTCTGTGCAGGGTCATTCTCCAAATAAGGTCAGGCATCTGAGCTTAGAGACACTCTTCACTTAAGGTTAGACAGAGAAGAGCAAGCCCCGCTGAGAAAGGGCGTCCTCTATTTTGCGCTGAGCTCAGAGAGCTATCCAGACATGGTGGACTACAACCTTAATAGCAGGGTTCTCCAACACTCACAGGCCCCAGGGGTGAACCTTCTACTGTTATTCGGCTAAATAGGCATAGCATCAAACTACCATCTAAATTCGTATCTCTCAATCCAAAGATTAGTGCAGCTCTGAGACCTTATCAGAGAAATTTCTTTGTGCTACGGACCATGGTCAATGCAGAAACCCACAATTTGTGAAAGAACAGAGAATAAGTGTTGACAGAATGCTCAATCCACAAAGGACACATCTATATCAAACTCAATCCCCAAAGCTCAGGAGTCATTGTGGAAGAAGTATGTATGTGGAAACAGATTGTAAGATCTAGAAGTCAGGCAGGACCAGAGAAAAGTATCTTCTGCACATTGACAGGACTGATGGAATCACCAACTCACAGATGTAGATGAATTTCTAAGTGATCTTATTAAATAAAAAAACATGGAGCCAAATATAGGGGTGAAAGCCTTAGAGATCAGGGAAATAGGAATAGCCACCAGCTAACCTTAACTCACCACGCTGCAACTTCCAAAGTGTGCTACTTCCTGTCTACCCATGCCTTTATTGCCTTGCTGTTCTGCCTTCTCATTGGCTCTTAGCCCATCTACCTCACTTCCTTGTCACTGCCTGTCTGTACAGACCTCCAGGTCTCTATGGTTGGTACTGGGATTAAAGGTGTGTGTCACCACGCTTGACTCTGTTCCCTAGTGTGGCCTTGAACACACAAAGACCCTGTCTGCTAAGTGATTGGATTAAGGGTGTGTGTTTACTTAAAATAGCTTGCTATTTCCTCTGATTTCCAGGCAGACTTTATTTATTAACATACAAATAAAATATCACCACATTTCAGCACAAATAAAATATCACCACACACAGCAGCTGTGATCACCTGTATGAGATCTGCACAAGATCAGACCACTCAACATTCTAGCATGGAGTGAAAAGGGATTCACAAGCTCTGCTTTCCAGCTAAGGAGCTCTGGACCTCTGATGGCTTCTGGGCGAGGAAAAATCAATTTTCTTTGAGGGTGTGGTTCCTAGTAAGTTGACCCTGTTCCAGTGGATGGCACCATATCCAGTTGTTTATGGGCATTGCGAATTGGAGTTGATTGGTCATTAAAAAAAAAAAAGAGGACACCAAATTGGTGAGGGGTAGGGAGGTAGGGGAGGACCTTGAGGAATGGGGGAGTGTAAATGAAAATACATTATACATTGTATGAAATTCTCAAATAAATAAAATGTTAATAAATAAATAAAGATTAAAAAATAAATATAAAATTAAACAAAAAACCTTAAACACTAGAAAATCCAGGTACAGGAGGGCTCTAGAGGAGAATAGGCCTACACAGTGTGAAGGTGCCTGTCTGGTGGTATAAAAATTGAAAGGGTGCCTACTAGGAGTTGCTGATTCCCTCTTGCTAAGGTATGAAAGGCGTACTTCATCTAGATGGTTCTCGTCCATGGCAAATAAACTCAGGATTTAGCCATGACCTTTGTGAAAAATAAACTCACTGCATAGGAAAAAAAATGCCTTTAAAAAGTCAGGCTTGAAATTTTTATATCCTTTGAGTCATATTCTTGAAGCAATTGGCTGATTAATTCAAGAAATGTTACTTTCCCAATTCAAACATGACATTTTGAAAATCATCCATGAATTACATGCCTCAAGAATGAAAGGCTTTTCTGTGCCATTTAAAGGGTTTTTTTTCAACTTTTTATTTTTGAGGGAAATCATGAATATCTATGAGGGTACATTTATTACTCCCAGAACAGATAGAAAATTAACAAAGTCATAAAATGTGTACTCAGCTCTGCTATTGCAGCTGTGTCTAAATCCAGGCCCTCGTCAGTTCCCTGCCTCTAAAATGGTTAAGGATGATGTTATTTTTGCCATTACATGCAAGGGCATGGGTCTTTGTATGTTGTCTTTCCAGATCTCTACACAGAGATCTAACAAAATTATCTGTGTCTAAGTTTTGTTTTTCTGGTGGGGTTCAATAAAAGAGTTTCCAGTCCTATGAATTTGTTCCAGAAAAATCTTACCTTCTGATCCTAGAAAATGTTCCTGTTCTTCTAATCCTATACAGTAAACCATTTCTACATCTCAGAGAAGCGTCTGGCTTTAAACTTTCTGTCTTAATTTATACTACTGTATGTGGGGCCTGTACATACGGGCACATGATTGTGTATATACCCACCCAGTAATTACTGAGGCAAGCCTTTAATTTATCTGAAATTGTACAGGCATCATGGTGACAACCCACACATTTTTCCATTGAAAATTGTAAATGGATGACAAAGAGGGAGTTCTACCCGAACCCTCCACAGCCTACTTCCTGGGAAGTTCTGTAACTCATGAGAGAATGTTCATGGATGTTTTGATCATTGGTTTTTTTGTTTGTTTGTTTGGTTGATGTGAGCTCTGCCCAAGTGTTGTCCTTGGTATTGTACTGGTCTATGCATAGTCAGTAAGGAAATTAATTTGGAAAGGGAAAAGGTTTAAAAACATATAGAAGAATTTGGCAGAGAAGGTTTTTAGCTGTTGAATCTAATAATAAACACTGCAGGTACGCAGGGTGAGATTTATTTGACTTTTTGGTAGCTCTGTCGCCAAGGACAAAAATCTCAAGTTTTGCAATGTATGATGACAATAATAATAAATTTACATTTAAATAGCCTCAACAAATGTTAAAGAATAAGAGGAGGTCTTGTTTAGGATCCCACAAAACTGCAATGAGAGAAGGATCCGAGAAAGTAGTAAATTTGAGAGATTATCCCAGCAAGTACCAGTAGGGAAGTGGGGAAGAGAAGCAAGGAAGAAAGCCAATGAGTTATATGTAACCAAGCAGGTTAACCCTGAGGGTGACTAGGAATCAGTCCCACAGGGGCTCCAGGAATGGAGTGACATATGCTTTGCAATTGTACAACTTGAGAGGTGAGCCTGGGTACTCTTTTACCATGTGTCTGCCAGTCTGCTGTTCAGTGTCATGAGTTATGTACACTCCCTGGAGCTGAGCTGCCAGCATGCTCAGAGAGCAGTGACTGGAGAGAAACACCAGGTAAAGGCTCGCAGGACCTTCCAGTAAGAAGTTGCTGGCGTAAACAGACATGGAGAGTGCCAAGGGGGATATTTAGGACATCATACATACTTTCCAGCAAGTAGGCAGGTCCTTCTTTATTTATGGATCAGGGAACTGAGGTCAAGGTGAGCATGGTAGTACAATATTGGAGACACTGGAGAGGAGAAAAGAATCTCACCCCTTCGCCAACTTTATGTCCATGCAGAGACCCTTCTGCCACATTTTCTCCCATGCAAAGAGTTTCTAGGAGGTCCCATAGATGAATGGTTCTCAACTGTGGGTCATGACTCCTCTAGAGGTTAAACAACCCTTTCACAGGGGTCACATATCATATATTCTTCATATCAAATATTTACATTATGATTTACACTACTTCATAACAGTAGCAAAATTAGAGTTATAAAGTAGCTATGAAAATAATTTTATGGTTGGGGGTCACCTCAACATTAAGAATTGTACTAAGGGGTCACACATTAGGAAAGTTGAGAACCCACTGCCATACACTATTTCTTTCTCCTAGGCCCCTAACTGACTTGTTTCCTAAACATCAATGTGTGGAATGGACAAAGCTGTGGAGTGTAGATGTGATGTCAATTGTTTTGAAGCCTGACTTATAAAAAGCCATACATATGTTCTCTCTGCTTGTCATACTTTGTGATGATTAATGTTGTCATCCTGATAGGATATTGTAGGTGGAATTTTTTGTCTGGACTGCCAAACTTTGCCAAGACAAGGTAGAACAGTCCTTCAAAATTCACTGCTTCTCAGAAATGTCTGTCAGATATACTAGGTATGTAGGCCAAAGTTGGATGTCCCAATATTACAGAAGAGCTTTGGGTGACTGTCCAGGCAGCTAGATGTCTCTGTCATTAGGTAACAATATACCCTTCTGGGGTCTTTGTTTGAGTTAAAGACTAATTAGACTTAAAGTTTTCCTTAAAGTTATGATAAAAAGGTAAATTAGGTATAAAACTTTAGACTCACAAGGGTAAGATAAATAATAAAATATTTTCTCCAAATTTGCCAAAAACAAATGGACTAGATATTGTAACTGTAGTTCTTACTTGATAACTGCTTTTATTGTATATAATTTTACTCTGTTAAAGTTAAAACTGTCCTTTTTTATTTAGACAAAAAAACCCAGAAATGCTGTGGAATAATCCTTATGTACACTGTAAAATGTGTTGCTCTCATTGTTTTTTAAAAAGATTTATTTATTTATTTATTTATTTATTTATTTATTTATTTATTTATTATGTATACAGCATGTATGACTGCAGGCCAGAAGAGGGCACCAGATCTCATTACAGATGGTTGTGAGCTACCATGTGGTTGCTGGGAATTGAACTCAGGACCTCTGGAAGAGCAGCCAGTGCTCTTAACCTCTAAGCCATCTCTCCAGCCCCCTGTTGCTTTCATTGTTAATGAAAAGCTGATTGGTCAATAGCTGGGCAGGATTTTAGGGGCAGAGAGAATGCTTGGAAGAAGAAGGGTGGAGTCTGAGGAGTCTCGAGCAGACTCAGAGAGAAGCAAGATGAATGTGCCCTGTTGAAAGAAGGTACTGCCACGTGGCAGAGGGTAGATAAGAAATATGGGTTAACTTGAAGTGTAAGAGTTAGCTAGTAATAAGCCTGAGCTATCAGCTTTTTATTGACAATGAGAGCAACACATTTTCACTGTGTACCAGAGAATTATTCCACAGCAGGATATAGAGTCAGTCACCTGGGAGATGGGCCTCTGGATTTGCCTGTGGGGGACCATCTTGATTGCTTTAATCAAGGTGGGAGGATCTACCCACTCCTGGTGGCATTGCTCCCTGCCTAGGATCCAGAAGAACATAAGGAGAGAAAGGGAGATAAGCAGCAGCATGCTTGCATCCCGCTCAGCCTTCCAATTGTGAAAGTGATGTGACCAGCTGCTTCAAGCGCTGGCGCCACAACTTCCCACCATTATGGACTATGGCTGCTGAAACAAATCCTTTCTATGTTGCTTTTGTCTGACTGTTTTTTTTTTTTTAATCACAGTCCCAGGGGGAGAAACTAAAACTGAAGCTGGTACTGAGAAATGGGCCATCGCTCTTCTTACCTTGGATATAGAAATGCTGAGCTCTGTTACTTAACAAGAGCAAAGGCTCAGCTACAGAATCAGAATGTTCCTCTCAGGAATCTGTGAGAACTGAACATAAAACATGGATGAGGCCGGATCTTTGGTGAGCTACTTGAACAAAGGCAGAGGAAGTCACAGGGGAGATCTTAGCAGGAGTTAGAAGTTGGGCAGAGAAAGAATAGTTAAAGGATATGGACTCAGTGAATCCAGGACTGCCTCCACCCAAGTGCCGTTTTCCAAGCAGAGAGATCTTACCACAGCTGCTAACCTCAGGGAACTTATTTTCTTTTCTGAAAACCCCAGGTAATAGTGCCCACAATGCTCCTAGCAAATTGGTGTAGTCTCCACTCTTTTATCACTGGTCTGAGGACTGCGAACTCCCATCCTCTTAGTTACAGAAATATAAACCTAGAGCCACTTTTGAGAATGTAATCATGGCAGATGCTAGAACCCGGAGCAGAAGAGAAAGCAATGAACTTTCACATCCTCTCCCTTTCCAGATGGAGCCACAAGAAAACCCTGGGCATGCCCGCCTCTATTGGCACCATCCATCCATGTGTGGGCCTCAAGAGGCCTGGTGGATGACCACAAAGAGGGCTCTTTCCAGGGAGCATCAGAGAATCCATACATTAAGAGAGATGCTCTCAATGGGTAAGGTTTACAGATTGCAGATGAGGCTGTTCCATCTTCTTCTGTTGCCCAGGACAGCAATTGCCTATGGTTGTATTTGAGCAACTTAGGGCCTTGAGCTGAACTGGGTGAGGTTCATTGTGTCTATCAGATGAACTGGAGGATTGCTCATTGCTCCTCTGGGCCTTGGGCCCAAAAATTAGCTCAATTTGACCGTGAGCAACAGATTATTGTTTAGTAAATAGTTGGGTGACTTTCCAGAGGTGTGGGACAATCTTAGTGATATATAGAAGATAACAGTCTCAATATTCTAAGAGCCTACGCAACCTCTCCTGCTCATAACAATGAGGTCAGCAAGATCTGGTATTAAAAGGCAGCTAGCTTGAGGGAAAAAATGTACTGTTCTGAGTTATCCTCATTGAACTGTGGAAGGAGTCTCAATTCCATGGTAAATTCTTAATGAATACATTTTGGCTATGACTCTAGGACTCCTTCTTCTTCTTCTTCTTCTTCTTCTTCTTCTTCTTCTTCTTCTTCTTCTTCTTCTTCTTCTTCTTCTTCTTCTTTTCTCTCTCTCTCTCTCTCTCTCTCTCTGATCATTACATGCCTGAAACTTTAGAAAACATGAATTTCTTTCCCTTTTCATACTGCCAATACATCACTTGCTCTTCCCTTGACTTTTTTCTTTATATAAAAACCCTACTCCTTTAATTTCTTTCTCTTGCCTTATTGCTCCAGCTAGTGCTTCCAGTACAATATTGAAAAGGAGTGGGGATAGTAGATAGCCTAGACTCATTCCTGATTTTAGTGGGATTGCTTCAAGATTTTCTCCTCTGGATGATGTTGGCTGTGGGCTTCTCATGTATAACTTTTATTATTATATATATAAACATATTTGAGGTATGTTCCCTCTAGCCCTACATGCTCTAGGACTTTTATCAGGAAGGCAGGATGGATTTAGTGACAGACTTTTGCTGTATCTACTGAGATGATCATGTGATTTTTTTGTCTTTAAGTCCATTTATGTGGTTTATTACATTTATTGGCTCATTTATATTGAACCATCCCTGCATTTTAAAATCTGTGTTCATCAAGAATGTCATCCTGAAGATTTTCTTTGTGTGTGTGTGTGTGTGTGTGTGTGTGTGTGTGTGTGTGTGT
>CABHPH010061639.1:0-10281 GCA_902168325.1 Peromyscus nudipes
TCACCTAGGGACTCACCATTTTCCTTAAGTACCATCATAAACATCTATAGTTAGAATTATACTTGCCCTTAAGCCAAATCCTAAATTTCCATAGAAATGGTCCAGAACAAATGGCTTGACCTTGGCTATGCCCTATTTCACACACACACACACACACACACACACACACACACACACACACACACGTTCTCACTGTGAAGCATGGAGTAGCCTGAATCACTGTGTAGACAAGATTGCCCTAGAAATAAGAGGGAGGTGCCTCCTTCTCTTCGCCTACCTCCCAAGGTCTGGGATTAAAATCATGTGCCACTGTGTCTGACATGTTTTATTCTAACATTAAAATTTTCAACTATAGCAAGAAGTTATATAACTTTATTTAAGCTGTGTGGTGTCAGAAGCAATTTAACAATTTTAACATTTTATTGTTAGAAAAAATAGAACACATTATTAGGCAACATTCTTGTCAACAAAATAGGAATTCTTGTTCAAGAGTGTTGAAAGAAGTGTTTCAAGTCTCCAAGTCCATTAAAAAAAACTGGAATAACATGAAAGATGACTAATTAGAAAATCAAGCCTTTTACACTTTGATGAATAAGATCAGAATGTGTCAAAATGTGCAACGCAAATTAAAAAGAGCAGAACACAAGAAGGGAAAACTAATTAGAGGAGGGAAAACAAAACCAAGACCACAAAAGCAACTTGGAATCAGCTAAAGATTGACACTGATTCATCATAGAACATCAAATATCTACAGTTTATGATATCTGTTTAAGCAGTCACCTAGTGTAGCACTGAAGTCAGGGCTACCAGGCCAGGTTTACCTCTTTTTTTTTTTTTTGGTTTTTCGAGACAGGGTTTCTCTGTGTAGCTTTGCGCCTTTCCTGGAGCTCACTTGGTAGCCCAGGCTGGCCTCGAACTCACAGAGATCCACCTGGCTCTGCCTCCCGAGTGCTGGGATTAAAGGCGTGCGCCACCACCGCCCGGCCAGGTTTACCTCTTAACTATATGGCAGAATGATGTTGTGATGTCCATGAGTAACGTGACGCTTGGCTCATATTCTTTCATGACTATGGTCGACAATGTGATTTATTACCCTTGATCTGAAATCCTTACAGGGTGAATGAACTGAGGCATGTGCATTTACCATTGCATTTCCTGGATCTTTATATTTACAGGCTGATTTCATCTGGAGGCAGGTGTAAAGGAAAAGTCAGGTATCTCTTTTACATTAAAGCATTCAAGACAAACACTGCTTTTCTTTCAGTGGTTTGCGTTGACTTTTGTCTCACTTACAGGCAAGAAAAAATATTTGAGAATTTCCCTTCACTGATGAGTGCTCCCAATAAAGGATAGCCACAGGTGCACACAAATAAATCAGAATGCTAAGTGTGGTGTGTGTGTGTGTGTGTGTGTGTGTGTGTGTGTGTGTGTGTGTGTGTTTTGTTTATTAATTTGCTTTTTTGCGTTTTTGTTTTTCATTTGTTTGGGTCTTTTTGTTGTTGTTTTGTTTATTTTCATACTCTATTTTGCTATGTAGCCTAGGAGAGCTTAAAACTTTTCTGCTTCCTCCTCCCTGCAAGTGCTGTGATTATAAGCGTGCAGCATTAAGTGGGGCTAACCATGTTTCTTTTTTTCCCCCTTTTAGCTTTTGGAGACAGGGTTTCTCTGTGTAGTCCTGGCTGGCCCGGAACTCACTTTGTCCTCAAACTCACCACTCAACAAATCTGCCTATTTGGAATTAAAGGCGTGTGCCACCACCACCCAGCTGCTCATCAGGTTTTTTAAAACCTGGATTTTTAATCATATTTCCTAGAATAAGGATAGTTCTCATGTGTGTTTGGCTGGGGATATATCATATCTCCCTGATCTCCAAAGACTTCAATCCCACTGATTACCCAAAAGAAAGAAAGAAAGGAAGGAAGGAAGGAAGGAAGGAAGGAAGGAAGGAAGGAAGGAAGGAAGGAAGGAAGGAAGAAAGAAAGAAAGAGGGAGGGAGGGAGGGGGAGGGCGAGGCAAGGGGAGGGGAGGGGAGGGGAGGGGAAGGGAAAAAAGGAAGGAAGGAAAAAAAGAATGTAACCTATTTTCTTCTTACTGTTCATTAGAAAATGTAGTAGGAAAATATATATATTGAAGTGATGAGCCTAAGTTTAAAAAGTCAAGACATGACAGCTTGGGAACTCTTCAGGCTATTTACATGGGAAAATGCTAAATTTAATCCACTGTCGGAAAAGGGCACTTTGTATACAAAGTTGGAAATAGTGTTTAATGTTTCAAAACAAATAAGAGTTGAGAGTTTTTACTCACACGGGGTGGGGGTGGGGGCAGCACTGAAAACTGATGGGGCATGTGACATGCGTAGCCTCTCTGACAATCTCAGAAGCCAGAAACAGAGATAGGGGTAACCAGGCAAAGACTAAGAAAGATATATTTCGCTAATGGAATGACTCCATGAGACATGTATGGAAAACCTATTATATACTTGAATAATCATTAAATATTTCATGGGTCAACAAAAATTGCATATCTTTCTGAAGTACAATAAATATGAGAGTGCATCTATTGCTTTGAAATGTTGATTTAGCTTTTGACAGATATGTACTCAACACCAGGGTCATTGGATGTAATTTTTAAAGGAAAATTACATAATGTCTTCAGTAGTGGTTTTTCTAAAATATGCTCTTACCCTAAATGAACAAGAGTCCTCACACCCAGAACTCATTTAATCATATTCTTTCTAATAAGAATGGAGGGAATACACATTGGTTGGATCTACAGTTCTCTGATGATAAAGATAGCAAACATTTTTCACAAAATGGAACAAAGATATTTAGATCTATTGAGTATTTTTAATTGAAATGTTTAATTGGTTACTTGAATTATGGAGATCCTGTTGAATATTGAGCTATTAATGATTTGCCAAATGTAAAGTTTTAGACTACTTTCTCTTTGGGAAAGTTGTTTTTTCTCATTGTTGATTAATTTACTGTGAAGTAAAAGTTTTAGTTTGATATAATTTTGTTTATCTATATTTGTTGTTTCATTCCCCTGTACTTTTAATATCTTAGCTAAAAAAAATCTGTCCCCATTCTAAAAATATACAGGCATGTTTCTCCATGACTTCTAAGTAGTTTGAAATTTTCTGATCTCATATTTATGTAGATTTCTGGAAGCCAGTATAGAGATAGGGGTTTAAAATTCTGCATTTGAATATTCTTTGTCCTTAGATTCATTTATTGAAAGAACGGCTCTTTTCCAAGCTTGCATTCTTAGAATCTGAGATTCTAACCCTAACCCTAACAGGACTTAGATTCCTTACTTGTTACATGGACCTATGTTTATGCAATTCCCTGCTGTTGTGTTCACAAGGTTATGGCATAGTTGTAAATTAGTAAAATGGTTCTTGCATTTTTTTCTTGTTTGCATAAAATGCCTTTGAATATGCCAGTTTGTGTTCTGGTATTCCACACAGATGTTAAGATTTATTATTTTTTTAGTTGTGTGACCGCTTTTATCTTACAGTATGAAACAGAGACATCAGTAACTTCTTTTATAATGTTCCCATTGTATACTTCCTATAAATCCTAGCTCTTTTGTAATTCTCTTTTTTCCATATTCACATTCAATATCTAACTATCTTTCTCTAGAGCATGTGCCATTTTAATTAACTTAAATTGAAGCTATTTTATTCATCTTTAATTCTCTACCTGATTGTTTCAAATCTAAGTCATACATGAGCTTAGTTCTTTTCACTTCATTCTCTCTTAATAACATATTTCTGTTGTCTCAATTTTCTTATATTTTTATAATTTCTTATAGTTTTTATTAACAGTTAGACACATTTTCCACGTCTTTAAAAACTTTCAGAGCCAGCCGGGCGGTGGTGGCACATGCCTTTAATCCCAGCACTTGGGAGGCAGAGGCAGGCGGATCTTTGTGATTTCGAGGCCAGCCTGGTCTACAGAGCGAGATCCAGGGCAGGAACCAAAACTACACAGAGAAACCCTGTCTCAAAAAAACAAAACAAAACAAAACAAACAAACAAAAAAAAACTTTCAGTGCTCAGTATGTGAAGTTTATTCATTCTAGTCAAAAGAAGAGTTGCATTTCTATTAGTTGATTCTTATTTTACCACTCACATCAATTTTGAAGTACATCTTTTGTTTAATGGGGGCTTACTAGAAGATTTAATCAATGTCTACCTCGTTCTTGGCTTTAGCTCTTCTCTTTGTAGTTTTATGTCAAAACTGATTTGTCCCTTTTCAAAGAATAGAATGCTTATACTCAAGGGATATTTAGTAAGTAGTACAAGGAGTGGGAAGTTGGAAATTCTCTGGTTTTCTGATTTTGCTTCAATTTTAAGCAAGCAATATGTTCTTTTTTTTTTGGTTTTTTGAGACAGGGTTTTTCTGTGTAGCTTTGCGCCTTTTCTGGATCTTGCTCTGTAGACCATGCTGGCATCAAACTCACAGAGATCTGCCTGGCTCTGCCTCCCGAGTGCTGGGATTAGTGTGCGCCACCACCACCCGGCCTGCAATATGTTTTTGATTCTCAGATTGTGAGCATCTCCTACTGAGTGATCTCCCTGGATCCATTGTTGGGGAATATCTGATAACTAGGACTATGAAATCAAGCAGCCCTGTTATGGGACTTTCTGTATGCTGTGAATATGTTGTTCTGATTGGTTGATAAATAAAATGCTGATTGGCTAGTTGCCAGGCAAGAAATACAGGCGGGATAAGCAGACAAGGAGAATTCTGGGAAGAGGAAGACTGAGTGAGGAGATGCCAGCCAGCCGCCCAAGGAGCAACATGTAATAGGACACAGGTAAAGCCACAGAACATGTGGCAAAACACATATTTATAGAAATGAATTAATTTAAGATATAAGAACTAACTAGCGAGAAGCTTGAACCATTAGGCCATATCATTTGTAAATAATATAAGCCTTTGTGTGTTTACTTGGGTCTGAGTGGCTGCAGACTGGGCAGGACACAGGAAAACTCTGACTACATAGCCCTTTCTCAAGGATAATGGTATTTTGCCTACTGTCTTAAATAGCCATCCTGAGGATAATACTTTTTTCCCTCTATTCTGGTGGCTGAGGCTTTGATATTAAAGGGAATATGTAGCATGTTCAGAAAACTCTAACTTTCCTTATAAAAGTTCCCTGTCTCAGGGATACCCTTTGTTCTTTCATCCTGACTCTCATGACCATTTCTTCCTATGCCTATAGAGAAAAATGTTCAAATTTGCACAGATTATGTTGCATTTTTATAGCTCTGAGAAGTTACTTTTTTCTATAGCAGTTCAAAACTCCTTTAAAATAAATAAGAAATCCACATAAATTCTTCCTTCTTGATCACTGGCTTATTATGTATGCTGCAGGTTGGCATTTAGTGTCTTATGTCTCTGTGGATAATCCTTTTCTCCTCATTCAATTAATATTTATCCAATTACCCTGTGATATACCTCAGGGAGCTGGTGTGTGTGTGTGTGTGTGTGTATGTGTATGTGTGAGAGAGAGAGACAGAGACAGAGACAGACAGTGTGTGTGTGTGTATAAATTCAAAACAAATACTATGGGATAGCATAGACAATAAATGTCATTTAATCAAACCTGGTGATTCAGGTTAATCTTAGGATTCAGGAGGCAGAGGAAGGTACATGTTTGTGAGATCACATTCAGTTAGACAGTTCCAGGACAACCAGGACCACATAGTGAGACCCTGCCTCAAAAAAAAAAAAAAAAGCCCTTAAAGTTCATAAGCTTAACAAATATTTTTTTAGAAAACTTGAATCACAATTCCTTTAGCATTTTTATGAGGCTATTTTACCATAAACACCATAAAGGAAGAAGCCATCTTAAATTCTTTTTCCAACTTCTTGATATATGCATCCCTTGCACATATTATATGTGTTCAACAAATCTAGTAGCTTCCTTGTATCTTGTGTATAAGTGCAATCCTGTGTACACTTACATAAGCTGACACTATTAATTCATTTGTATAGTTGATGGCCAAAGTTGGATGTTTATAAATTAGCATTAGTTGTGGTAATGTTTCTTATTTAATTTTTATTTTTAAATTGCAGTCAGTCATTGAACATTGTACACATTTTGAATATATAATAGGCACAAGCTGAAAGAATGTGCAAACATTCATTTATTTTCTAGTTCAGTGTAGCTAGAGTTTTTCTGCCTGGCCCACAATCAGGACAAATCTCTCTCACCTGCCAGTCCCACAGCCGCTCAGACCCAACCAAGTAAACACAGAGACTTATATTGCTTACAAACTGTATGGCCGTGGCAGGCTTCTTGCTAACTGTTCTTATAGCTTAAATTAATCCATTTCTATAAATCTCTACCTTGCCACATGGCTCGTGGCTTACCGGCATCTTCACATGCTGCTTGTCATGGCGGCAGCTGGCAGTGTCTCCTTCCACCTTCCTGTTCTTTTCTCCTCTCTGTTAGTCCCGCCTATACTTCGTCCCTAGCCACTGGCCAATCAGTGTTTTATTTATTGACCAATCAGAGCAACACATTTGCCATACAGAACATCCCACAGCAGTTCAGTCCCGGATTGTTGTACAAATTTGCAATAAACCAGTGAGTATTGTTCAAAACTTGGAAGTTCCATCTCAAGTGGTTAACTTGACAGTGACCAGCATGGATGTGTAAATTATTTTATTTTGTTCTATGTTTGCTTGCTTTCCATTATGAAATTTAAAGATCATATCACTTGATAAAATAGCTCAAGTTCAATTACTCTATTAAAGGGAAATATTCTATTCATACACAGGGAACTTGTATAGCAAGTCAAAATTACTCACTTATTAGATGTCTTGTATTTTACTTTTTTTTGTAACACATCTTTTTTTTAAAAAAAAAATATTTATTTACTACATACACAGTGTTCCGCCTGCATGTATGCCTGCAGGCCAGAAGAGGGCACCAGATCTCACTGTAGGTGTTTGTGAGCCACCATGTGGTTGCTGGGAATTGAGCTGAGGATCTCTGGAAGAGCAGCCAGTGCTCTTAACCTTTGAGCCATCTCTCCAGCCCCTCATATTTTACTTTTTAAATAGAACTTTGGGACCAGACTAGGCCCTCTGCACATGGGAGACAGTCTGTTTGAGGGGCCCCTGGCAGTGGGATCAGAATCTATTCCTAACGCATGACCTGGCTTTTTGGAGCCCATTCCCTATGGTGGATGCCTTGCTCAGCTTTGATGCAAGGGGGAGGGTCTTAGTCCTGCCTCAGCTGAATGTACCAGGCTTTGTTGACTCCCCATGGGAGGCCTTAAGAAGAGGGGATGGGGTAGGTGAGGGGAAGGGAGAGGGGAGTAGGAGGAGGGATGAGTGGGGAATCGATGGTTGATATGTGAAATGAATAAAAAAAAATTTCTAAATTAAAAAAATAAAAAATTCTCAAAACAATAAAAACTTTAAGTTAAAATAAACATCATATTTTAAAGACTTAAAAAAAGAGAACTTTAAATACTCTGATATCTTCATTATCCTACTAGAAGACATGAACGCACACAATTACCCATTATTATTTTATGTGAAAAATGAACTCATAACTAGAGATTGAACTAATGAGGAAATAAAAAAACTAAGTTTAGCTTTACATTTATGGGTTTCTTTGGTTTATTTCTTTGTCTTATAGAAATGGGTACTTTTAATCTGGTTTGTAAAGCTAGATGGGTTCTTTCTCTATGATTTTTGATTACTAACTACGTTAGGAAAGGATTTTGACATTCTGCAAGAATTGTTTTTCTATGTTTTATTCTATTAAGTCTTAGACTCTAATGCCTTATGGCAAAGCTATAGTTCTTGTCCATTAAATCTTAATCTGCAAAACTTAAAGAGCATGGATTATAACAGTGTTGTTTTCTTTAGAGAAATAAAATTGTAATTAATGATATTGTTATTGACATGGCAATGTGTTCTTCAATTAATACAGTAGCATCATTTAATTAATAAAATATTTCATAACAGAGAATGAACACATTATTCCTGTTTTATCTATGCTTCTGCTACCTATAAGTACCAAATTAGCAGAGTACTTAAAAGAGATACTGGGGTCATGACACACAGTCATGAACACACTCTCTTCTAATTATTAGTTGAATATCTCAAATAAATTTTATAGCCGATTGTCTTCTCTTTTGGGAAATGTGAATACTTCTAGTGGCTTCCACTGAAAGTTATTTTAAGTACGAGTAAAAGGAGCACACTAAAGTCTACCAGTTCAACACAAACGAGAGTCATTCCTACAAGTCTGCTCTCGGCATTTCAATTTTGGAGTTGGCATTTTCGAACTGTCATCTGACTTTCCAGCTACCAGGAATAGCTGTTCTTTCAGCTACACTTTCCAGGAGAGATACATAAAATCTGGCACAGTTTTCAAACCTTTCAGCTAAGAGATCACTAGGAAGTAGGAAGTGCTCAAAAACACAAGGTCAGGGGGGTTCAGGTAACTGTCCAGTTTTATTCTGCCAACTATTGTACCTGTAAAATCCAGAATCATTAAGGTGATCATTCACTTACACTAATCCTTGGTCAGCTTTTATAATTTTAAAATACCGAAGTGAATATTAATGACTTCTGTTTGCATAACTTTGTAACAATGGAACACGGCGACCTTATACAATGCTGAACAGAAACTCCATGCTTCTGTTCAAGAATACAAAGCAGGAAAATGAGCAGGTTCACCCAGCTCCTTACCAGAAAAACACACAGGGCCTTATCAGGGTGCAGTTCTAGATTCAACATCATTCTACTGTCATTGTTAAAATAACCCAGAGTTGGGCTGCTTGTGTAAAATATATCTTACAGTTTAAGAACTAAGAGAGGATATATCACCATGACTATGCGTTTCCTTTGATGATGAGTAAGAATCGATTTCTTTTTGGTATCTCTTCTGCCTCTTCACTTGCTTGTGACTAGAGTTGCACATCACCTTAGAGTTCAAACAAAGCTGCTTGGCAAATTCTGACTCAGATAAGAACATGTGGTTGTAATTTACCTCCATAGTTGCTGATTTCCTCTCTCTGATATCATGATGCTCATTCTAGTCTTCATCTAGCATAGGTTTTAACTCTCAGAGCTATAACTTCAGTCAAGAAAGTCCTATTTGATCAGCCAAGTATATATAATATATAATATATAATATACTATATAATATATATTATATATATATGTATTGCCACAGCTTGATAGTGTAGGGATGTTACTTTTATTTTGCTCTATGTACTCCACAAGCTAAAATTGAATATGTTTTGGATATTTCTTGATGATAAGGGATACAAAATCAATAATAAACTGGGTATACATTTAGGAAGACCTATGTCCCAATGAGGAGGAGGTTTTTACTTTAACATTTACTGAACACTTTCATTTTCCCAGTGATAAATGACTTCTTTCTCTTATTTTTTCTTGTCCCTGGAAAAGAAAATAATGTTTTATCACTAAATAAAAGGCAGACCAAGGTTTTTTTTTTTATCACTAACACATGTATTCACCCCAGAGAAATGAGTGTACAAAGAATGTGTTATGTAATGACAAATCTTTTTAGATATACTTTTCATTTAATTTGTATAATAGTACCAGGTTTCAACACTTGGCTAGAGAAGGTAGGACTGTTTGTGTGTGTGTGTGTGTGTGGGTGTGTGTGTGTGTGTGTGTTTGTAGTGTGGGGTATACAATTTATTTGCATGCATTTATGTGGTATAAAAAGGGTCATATTAAAATTAAACTAGCCAAGGAACAATGGAACATTACCACTGGAAAGATACTTATAAATGTTTAAGTAAATGTTCTTATTTTACAGGAAGGCTTGGTTTATTTCTTAAAGGTCACGAAGATATATAGATAAATCAGAACTTAATTATAGCCTCTGATTCCTTGCTAAGTGTTTGTTCCCTTACACTGTGCTGGTTCCATTTTCTTTTCACTTCTACAAAGGAGAGATTTCTGAATTATGTTTGCTGTAGCCTGAAGCCTAAACCAAAATGAGTGAGAACAAAAGAGCAAAAGATGTCGATGTCCTTAACTCAGATATGACTTGATGGTTGTGTCTTGAGGTTTGTTCTGGTACTGGGAATTGAACACAGGTCTTTTCACTTGCTAAACAACTGCTCTACACTTCAGCCATAGCCTGGTCTTAAAAGTTAATCCATAGCGGATTACATTCTTTGAGACAACATGAAAGAGATTAATATTTGTCATTTAGATCCTAGTTCTGGTGAGGGAATCAAAAGCATGTAGCACAGTGATGGAA
>CABHPH010061645.1:0-25873 GCA_902168325.1 Peromyscus nudipes
TGTGTGTGTGTGTGTGTGTGTGTGTGTGTGTGTGTGTGTTATGGTGGGGGAAATGTGCTACAGTGGTATATCACACATGTGGAAATCAGAGGACAACTTACAGAAGTTGGTTCTCTCTTCCACCGTGTGGGTTCCAGGGATAGAACTCAGTTGTAATGCTTGGTGGCAAGTTCCTTTATCTGCTAAGTCATTGTGTTGGTTGGCCCCAAATCACTTTTAATGATAAGAAACAAAATAAATTAATACGTACTTAAACTCACAAACAATTTTGTACAAAATGCACACATGCACAACACACATATGCACACATATCTCTCATGAATACACAAGGTGTTCTTACCTTAGTGCTCACCTGTTCACTGACAGAAAGGTTATCATCAGGCAGTAACTCTTGCTTTCTTGAATCAAAAGCAATTATAGATTTCTGTTCACATTGGCCCATAATTGTGATCCCAGTCAAAATTATCAGTTGGAGACCAGTATAGGTTACGGAGGAAGTCCATGGCTACTCTTGGCTATATGGTGAGACACTATCTCAAAAAAGAATAAAATTAAATAAATAAAATAAAAACTATCTTGTTTTAGTTTTCTTTTGTTATGGAAAGAAAAGCATTCTTTTGGTGTCTGATATAACTATCTGCCCCTGTGATGTAAAGACTGCACTGGTTTTTATAAACTGTTATTAGAACAAATAATTTAGATCCATGGAGTTCGTTACATATGGTGTTTCTTGCTCTTCTAAAGCATTTCTTCTAGGCTTCAAAAACAAAAATTCTTAAATGAAGAGAAAAGGATACATTTCCATAATATTGAATTCATTTTGAAAAGTATTTGATCAAGAAAATACATTCCAATGCATCAGAAGTATTTTGAAATTTAGATTTTCTCGTGTGATTTGGTGTCTTCATCTAACTTTTATTAAATACTAATGAACACTCTAGAATGAATATTTTATACAATATACCTATCATACTGCAACAGAATTTTAAAATGTTTACAATCATCTGTAATTTTCCTTGAAAATTTTCACTTTAAATTATTTTAAAAATACCAATTATCCAAACATATGTCATTAAATTCTAATGTTACTTTCCCTTGATTGAACCACATTCTAAAATCTAAATGACTCACTGAAGCTATTAAATGAAAATATAAATAAAAATGAGACTTAACTGTTTTTGAATTTTAAAAGGACATCTTTGATGAAATATCAGATATTATTAAACCATCTTCATATTAGGCTTTGCAATGATTAGTTCTAGGTGATGCATATTCCTGGCGCAGTTACACAATCAAAGTAACTGAATTACGATCGGTAATTTTAAGCAGCTTTTTAATGTTTAAGTCATCCATCTGACAACATGAGTTAAGAACTACTGTCCTATCCAAATGATTTTTATTTATATTTTGTGACATTTATTACAATGTGTAAGTATTAATTTATTATAATAAGTAAATATAAAGTATCACTACTAACATCCTCAGGGTTTTGTAACATCTTTAGGAATTGACAGCAAGATGAAAAGAATTCTGATCCATTCCCCCTTTGCATGGACTAAGAAGGTTTAGCTAAGTCACCATGACAACAGGAAACAGGGCTTCTGAGAATCCCATTCATACACCCCTTAGACGGGATGCCAAATTGGCACCACCCGAAGATGGTTTTTGTTTCAGCTCCAGGCACTGGAGAATGTTACAGCTGTACAACTTCCTTCTCTCGCTTCATCAGTATCTAAGATGGGTAATGTTTTAGGAGGAGGTGCACTGGAAGTTTGAATATGACATTCCTGAGCACCAATGAAGAATGATCTCACAAAAACTGTTGGTCTGATGAGTCACATTCAATTAAGAATATTTAATAACACACACGGAGTTCAGCAAAGACTGCAAATACAACTGGCACATTTAAGAGGTCAGAATGTCATAAGAGAATCCAAGTTCCCATAATGTAAAGATAAAATCCATTAAATATTAAAACCTTAACACAAACCAGTAATAAGCAGCATGGTTACTACGCCAAACTAATTAAGTACAGTAAAACCTTTTGAAGTTCCTAAGAATGCCTGTGTGTGTGTGTGTGTGTGTGTGTGTGTGTGTGTGTGTCTGTGTGTCTGTGTGTCTGTGTGTGTGTGCGCACTCTGAAGATATATACTCTGCAGAAAGCACTGTGCGGAGCATACTGTAGGTATCAAGTTACCATAAGCTCACGGTATTAATGGTGAAATAGTTCTTTTTGTTTTCTGTGAACTTCTGTTTGGAATACATTGAAGTAAGTAAATTGGGGTTGAATCTTACATCACACAAAGCGTCAGTGGACGTTACTATGGAGATTTTCTTTAGCATGCTTAAGAAAAAAATAGTATCTAGAATTTAAATTGTTGTGATGTCTCTGGAGAGGATGCACTGGGACTAGATTTTCCTGGATGAACCTGTCTTTGAAGTAAATGAGAAATCACCATATGGCTCTAACTTGAATGAAATCTTTCTAAACGTGGTAGTGTAGCATATGCTTGCTACGTATATTCTGAATAAAAAACAATAACACAAAAACCCAGAAGTCACTATACATTTGACATCCTGTGTTAAGATATGTAATGGTGATATTTTATTTGTACTGAAATGTGATTTTATTTGTATGTTAATAAATAAAGTTGCCTAAGGATCAGAGCTATTAGAGCCATAGCAGAAGCTGAGCGGTGGTGGTGCACGCCTTTAATCCCAGCACTTGGTAGGCAGAGCTAAGTAGATCTCTGTGTGTTCAAGAATACAGCCAGCATTGGAGACACACGCCTTTAATCTCAATACCAACCATAGAAGACCTGGAGGTCTGTACAGACAGACAGTGACGAGGCAGTCATGTGTTTGGGTTTATAACCAATGAGAAGGCAGAACAGAAAGTCTTTATAAAGACAAACACACAGGAAGTAGTTCTCTTGGCTGAAGAGGATAGCTGAAGCAGGAAGGGTAAGGCTCTTAGCTCTGACCTCTTGGGCTTTCATCTTTACATTGGCTCTGTGTTTCTTATTTAATAAGACGGTTACTTCTACAATATGTGACTTCCCAATTGGCAAGTGTGAACAGTAAGACATTGCCTTGGTGAGAGCTGCCACCATCCCACTAGCGTGGCAACTTCTAATGGCAGCAGGGCTTGCTGTCCAGTTGAAGGGAGAGAATGAAGTTTCAGTCCTTCACTGGATTATCAGAGCTGTCTGCCCAGATCTGGGATCTCCTTGTGTCTGAGTCCCAGAGATAAGTTCAGGAGCTATTTGAAAGCGTAAACGTCTAAAAGATTTCAGAATAATTTATGCTTAAATGATCCAACAAAGCTCTCACAAGGGCTGTCAAGGATAGGACAGACACAAATATCTGACTCACACAGACATTTGGAAGAAACTGGCCTTTTTTCTTCTACATTTAGAGAAAAACTAAGTTCTAATACTGAAACCTTATAGGATACCATCCAGTTATCACCATTTTTCAGAGAGAGAAGGAGAGAAGAGGAGAAGGAGGGAGGGAGGGAGGGAGGGAGGGAGGGAGGGAGGGAGGGAGGGAGGGAGGGAAGGAGGGAAGGAGGGAGGGAGGAAAAGAAAGAAGTGAGAAAGAGACACAGAAAGACAAATACATGTAGATAGAGACAGTCAGACAGAGACAGGCAGAGTCACTCAAACGCCTTAAGGTATCTGTCCTATTTTCTCCAGAGCCCCACAACCATGTGATAAAAGGACTCATGGTGCCAGATTCCAGGACAAAAGAGAACCACCCTAAAGAAGAAAGTCCACACACTCTGCAGTACCAGCACCTTCGCAGGGCTGTCCTGACTCCACGGAAATCAAGGTAGCATAGAGCTGTAGTCTCTAGTACTTGATGATCTCAACCTACAGCAGACACTCAAAGGAACTTCACTAATAATGATCTCCCTATTAACTGATTTACAACCCCCATGGAAGAAAGTAGGGACTCCAGTGGATGTCGCTGGGTACCCACAACCATTTTTATCCAAATATTCAGTCATGTTTCCACAGCCATCACAAAATGGATTGTGTCGCTTGAGTTCAGGATATCTTCCCTTCTTTTTTCACAGGTTCATGGTTTATAAAATGTAAAAAGGCAGAATCTGAAATTAGAGGAACTATATCTACCAGTATGCCCTTGAAACATTTAGAGTTGAATTTACTTCAAAGAGTGATTCTGAACATTAATCACAATCTTTATCATTAAATTCTTAAAATGACATTAATTCAATGTTCAGAACATACATTGAGTCCAAACGGTGTAATAAAAAAGGCACTATATAAATTTAGTGACAAGGGAAGGAATTCACAATTCTTCCAACAGCCCCAGACCACACTGTTTTCCATGACTGATCTTTCCAATATCAAACCATCTATATCTCAAAGGCTGAAATTCCCAGACATAGATATGAAAGGGGATATCTTCAAACTGCTTCCAACAAGCCTCCCCAAATCCTTCTAAATGAACATTAAATTTCAAGATGAGCCCAAATCCATTTAGTTACTTATAAAGTAAAAAGAACAAAGGTTTTTGAGTACTTGAACCCTCATTTTTATCTTTGTTCTGGTATTGGATTTCTACCATTGATGGCTGTATCTTGCCAGAAGATGGTAAGTCCATAAATGATGGGTCAACACCAACTCTAGTTAGCCCAAGTTGTTTCTTTCCCATGCTTTTATTTGATTGTTTGGTGTGTGTGTGTGTGTGTGTGTGTGTGTGTGTGTGTGTGTGTGTGTGTTACATTCCATTGACAGCATTTTTTAAATTCACAAATATGCCAGTTTTTATTATCCAATCCTAATGATCTAAAACACACATTGCAAACATACAAATATCTATTCTCTCCACATGTCAGATCTATTCATGATGGTTTCAGAAATGGGGAGAATAGATGCCCCTTAAATAGCAGGTCAGTAGATGTTTCTTTACAGTCAACTTTACCAAATTTCATACAAAATAGTAAATAACCATGATCTTCTTTACTTGTTAGCTCACAGGGAAACACCTTCAAACCTGCATTTTACTAAAGTTTCTGTACTAAAATGTAGAAAAACTGAACTACACCAATATTGAAAAATTAAAAATTCCATAGTTTATTTTATTCCTGGTACCAGGACATGTTTTTATTCTCATGAGAACCCTGGTCTGAGTGACAAGCTAGATGGCAACATTGCTTATGGAGTCAGGGTCCTAGATAGACTATGCATATGTCAAATGCCAGTTTGGAAGCCTGGTACTCTAATAACCAGAAGATTCTGGATAGTTGAATTTTATCACCAACTTCTCTAATCATCAGGTCCACACCAACAGCTATCCTTACCAAGTCCCTTTTCTTCTACAGTAAATGATGAGTTGATCTATAAAACTTCAAAAGAGTGTGTACACAGCCACACAGGATTCCATGTCCCTAGGAATCACATCAAGAAGAGATTAGCCCGGGGAAATCTTTGACCAAAACTCCACAATATTAAACTTCTTTTTTTCCTTGCAGGAATAAACTTTTAGGTGCATTCCATAAGCAACATGTTTGTATTTCACTGGTTTTAAAGGATGGTTCAGATGACAGGAATTCTTCCTGTGTTAGGAGGTGGTCTAATTATATCCTGCTTCTTGATGATAATCTGAGGTTTTGGAACTGAGCTCCACTCTGGTGATAACGATTGATTTTAAATAGAGGTTGAGTGTCTACATGTTAAATTTATGTTTCTGCACTAAATTTGCAGTAGATTATTTGCCACAACTTTTAACTATACAAAATTTCTATTAATTGTGTTTTTGTGTCTTTTTTCCAAATTTCAAAATCTCAAGCCAATAACAACCCTTTTTTCACTTAAAAAAAAAATCTTAAAAAAAAGCAAACTTCACAATTGAAGTCTACTAAAATCTCTAACAACTTTGATACAACTCTGCTTAAAAGTTTGAGGAATTTGACTGTATTTGGTCAAAACATTAGCATCTTATAGGCAAAACATTTAGAGAATATGGATTCCACCCATACAAAACTTCATTAAAATTTACACACAAACACACATACATTATTTATTGTCATAGAGAAGACCGATCTTGCTTAATTCTGCATAATATCCTTACATAGGAACATTTAATTTATTTTATTTTATTTACAAGGTGAACTATCACATTGCCCTCAACTATTAGTTATTGCAAATATAGTGGTTAGTGCTGATTGTATTGACAACACAAGGAGATTTAGTGATGTGCTCCTCGAAGTGAGTTTTTAATATTGCTGAAGCATATACATAATTATATATGATGTGGTTACTGTAAAATAATCACATCTTAAATGAAAAAGAGTGTTTTTCCAGATCTGCCATGGGAAAATACATGCATGTGTGTGTGTGTGTGTGTGTGTGTGTGTGTGTGTGTGTGTGTGTGTTTTCTAAGTGACAAAGATTCTTCCTCTCTCATTTCTGGTAGTTGGATTGTAGTACAAGGTGAAGGTCAGGGGTCATGTTCCTCTGAAAGCTCCAGGGAGACTCTCTTTCCTTGCCTAATCTGACCCTAGGATTCCTTGGATGTCTTTGGTCATACAAGTGTGTCACACCTGTGGCATGGCTATCTTCTGTCTGTGTACCTCCATGTTGCCTTTCCCTCTGAAAATTGTAACCATGTCTTAATTTCTAGTTTTCATAAAACACTGGGTATATTGGACTGCAGCTCACTCCAATAATAATTTATTTTTAAGGATTTATTTTTATTATTGTAAATTATGTGTGCATTTGCATTAGTGTGTGGGTTTGTGCATGTGTTAGTGCAGCTTCCCGCAGAGTCCAGAAAAGGGCATTAGATCCCTGGAGTTGGAATAACAGGCTGCTGTGAGCTACCCAACTTGGGTGCTGGGACGTGAACTCTTGTCCTCTGTAAGAGCAATACGTGTTCTTAACCACTTCACCATCTCTCCTGCCACAATAATTACTTCTCAACATGGACAGACCAAATCTGCCCCACTGGTCAGTTATTTTCTGACTCCTCCGTTCTGATTCTGTGGAGGTGTTTCCAGATTCATCAGCTTTACTTTAGGTTGTTATTAATAATTGTAGACAGTGTTGTGGGATGTTGGTACACTGTGCAAAGACGTATTGCTGTGATTGGTTTAATAAAGAGCTGAATGGCCAATAACTGGGCAGGAGAGAATAGGCGGGACTTCTGGGGAGAGAGAGGAACTGGAGAAGAATCTGAGGTATGTGGGAGATGCCAGCAAGATACTGAGAAAGTCAGACATACATTATGGAGGAAAGGTAAAAAGCCATGTGGCAGAATTAATATATGCTGGTTAATTAAGTTATAAGAGCTAGTTGGAAGTAAGCCTAATCTTTCATAAGTAATAATAAGTTTTAGTGTCATTTTTGGTGGGCTGGAGACCAAGAAGAAAGTCCAACTACAAGACAGTGATTGGAATTTCTCCTGAAATTTTTGAAATATGTTCTAATTGTTTGTTCCTTATTTTATTCTTAAGCCTTATGACTGTCTGGAATTCCTGATTCTAAGCTAAATATTGTCTCTGTCCTTAATCTTATAAAAAAAATCTTGATTTGTTTGGGGGGCTGTCAGAATCAGTCTAAATTTTCTGAATCACATATATTTTTTACATATTCTTACAGAAGCTTCTGTGGACTTCAATTTCTAAGCCACTTTTAATTCCTGAAAACATTTTGCTTTTATTTTTGATTTCTGAGAATTCAGGAATGGATTTCATGATATATCTTTCAACATATATCTCCTTATTATGCCAAAAAATCATATTGTCCTAATGTAGTAAGTTATATTTAGTATTTTCTGATGTATAATTCTACTTCATTGCTTGAGATACCTAGTTAGTTATATTTAGTATTTTCTGATATATAATTCTACTCATTGTTTGAGGTACCTAATTATATTCTTTGAACATTTATTTTTATTTATGTGTGCAGCTGTGTGTGTGTGTGTACAAGTGTATGACATGTGAGTGCAGGTGTCCACAAAGGTCAGAATATGGTAGTAGATCCCTAGAAGCTGGAGCTACAAGTGGCTATGGGTCACCCAGTATAGTGGTGGGAACTGAACTTAGGTCCTTTGGAAGAGCTGCAAGTGCTATTAACTGATGAGCCATTGCCCTAATCTTCTACTTGTGTTCTTGAAAGCCTGTACTTTGAATAGCAAATTTTATTAGTTATGAATTTATTTTGTCATTGATTCTTTTTCCTTTGTTAGCACATAAAATTCCATAAGAAGAAAGAATAAAAATAAACAGTAGAAGTCTGGAATGATGGTTCAGCAGTTAATAGCACATACTTGTCTTGTAGGGGACCTGAGTTAGGTTCCTAGTGATCATGTTGGATGGAGAGATCAGGACTGACAGTCTCTCTAGCACCAAATGATCTGATGCCTTCTTTTGGCCTTTCTTGAACCAGTACAAACATCTATGTGTGCATGCACGTATTTGTGTGTACACACACACACACAAATTACCCAAAACAAATGTTTTTAAAAAGTAATGGCATGTATATCATCATGCATTTCCTGTTTCCTATATTCTACTCTAGATCAGTCTTTCTTTTCAGGGATAATCTGTTATAAAACTTCAAGTTATTACTTTCTGTCACTGGATAAACATGAGCCTCATGATGGATGGAGACTCAGCCTTTATCCTAAGAAGAGAAATTTCTGTGGTAAATACTATGTCCTCACTAACATAATGTGTGTTTATCTCTTCAATCCTGAGGACAGCTCAGAGGAATGATAATTGCTTGCCAAAATGCAATTGGAAAATTGGGACTTCTAATTTGGCTATTTCTATGCAAAGTGTTTTGGCCTTTTTAGGAGGCACTGTATTAGGACTTTCTAATTAACTTCAATTTGCAAATCATAGTTGATACTAATTTGCAAATTCCATGTATTAATGTGGGTTTGGGTATAGTTAATATTAAGTGTTGCCTCATCAAGTTGCGAAAGTTGTCAGCCTGATGTTTGTTAGTACACAGAACACTGGTGCACAGTGTGAGCTCTGAGAAGAGCAACAGAGAGGAGCAGTCAGAGGCACGTGGAGAGAAACAGCAGGGATTAGTTACTTTACATGCCTCTGACAAAATACCATGACCAAAACAACTCAAGGAAGAAAGAGTTTATTCTGACTGATAGTCTCAGAAGGAGAGTCATTAATGGCTAGGAAGGCATGACATCTAAGCAGTAGCAGAAAGAGGAAGATGGCTCACTACATCTTATCTGCATACAGGAAGTGGGTGGGGAGTAGAGTAAAACTATAAACCCTGGAAGCCTGTGCACAGTGATGTGCTTCCTCCTGCAAGGCTGTGCCCCCTGAAGCTTCCAAAACCTTTCCAAACCATACCCTCACTGAGGACTAAGTGTTCAAATCCATGAGCCAATGGGGGATATTTCTCGTTCATACCACCACACACACAGTCTGTTCAAAATGCTTGGCCAAATGCCACATTCTTAGGAAACTCATGTGTTTGAAGTCTGAAACGGGTCTTAATCAGTAAACTATCTCAGAGTGACAATGACTTCATGTGACCACTTTCAAGATACAATAGCTCAAGCATCAATACCTCCACATTTGTCATCAAAATTCATATATTGTGAAATTGTCCCCTTCAGATACATTTTACACATGTAAACATCAAGATTTCCCAGGGAAAGGTAACATTAACCATCATTCACCTTTCATTTATTACTGAATATCTGCTAGCAATGGCATTAGGAGTTTGGAAAGCTCCTAGTATTTATAAAATTTTGTTCTCTTATTTCTTATATGTAAAATCCATGAGTGCTGAGACCTTATTTTTCTTCCTTGGACCTCTTGTTATGTTCAAGATCTGGCATAATTGTGGAACAAAGCAAACAAATGACCAAAACCTGCAGGAAAATGATAAACGAAAGAATGGACAATGTGCAAGCAAATGGCTTGATTAGAATCCAGCTGATTTTGTAGTGGGTAGTCTGGTAGAAAATTTAAAATCAGTGGCAATGAGTCAGGCCTAAGGCCACAGACATAGGAAAAAAAAACAGAAAACAGAGTTTTCATTAGACTTTAATCTCCCTATCAGTAGATTTCTTAATTCTAGGTTCTCAGAAAATGATCAAATGATGTGCTGTCAGGCTTCTGGATTTCAAAAGTATTGGCCTTATCACATTGAATTTTTTAAAAAGCCATTGAATTCTCAATCATCAATACTATGAGGATTTTAATTGGTTTGAACATTAACTCTAATCTTTCTTTCCATCCTGAAATAAAAAAAAATGCATCTGTATTAAATTTAGGAATAGAATAGAAACGATTATTTTGTGGGGGATGGGAGCACACCTGTGCACACCAGTATATTCATTTGTAGCTTATGCATCTGGAGATCAATGGACAGTATCAGTCCTTAGGTGTCAGTCATCAGGTACCTGCCACCTTCTCTTTGAGACAGACTCTCCACTGAGATGAATCTTGGCAAGGTTAACTTGTCTATAAGCTTCCAGTCATGCCCCTGCCTCTCTGCCTCCTTTGACAGGATTGTAGTTCCTCACACGTGGGAGGCAAGCACTTTACTGACCAAGCCACCTCTCTATCCCCAGACACATCTCTTAAGGAAAAAAACATTATCAAGACCCATTTATAAACATGAATTACTTGGAATGCTGTGGGAAACCTGTATACTTCAAAAACCTGTCCTGGAATAATGACTGGGGAATATTGAATTATACCTTTAGTTTCAACAGCACTATCCATTGGGATAAGCAAAAATGTCACCCATGGGTGTGAGGTGAGCACAGACATCTGATGACCATTTGCTAATTCAAAATAAGGCCCTAAAATGTCTTTGAGACTAAGAGACATCAACTATCTAACTTGGAGTAACAGCAATCTATTCAACAATTTTAGCCAATAATGGGACAAGAGGAACCACGAGGAATGAAGAGTGTGTATTGATCACAGATAAAATTCTGCCGCTCTAGACTTATCATTTTGTCCATCTATCGAGCTACAGAAATCCAGGATCAGTACCTTCACTATGTCCTGACAATTGTCACCTCAGAATCTACAGCACAAGAGATGCAGGACACATAAGGATCTCAGAAACCCAAGTGCTCTTCTAAAAATACATTAACCTTTTGCTAGTAACTAAAGTTACTTTCTTGGTCAGTTTCCTCTGAGCTTAATTCCTTTCCACATGTGCTCATTAGAGGAGGAATTCAGGATTAGGCAATATTCTGGTTATTCTGGGTGCTATATTTTTACCAATTGAATCTAAGTGTGTAATGGATTTTGACAGCTGTGTCAAAAGTCTCTTCTGTCTCTGACATGAAGTTTGAGAGCCAAGAGTATCTCATGCAAGGACTGTAAGGTTCACTTGAATGAAAGCTAAATAAATTATTTTATATTTATCCTTCTGCAATGATTCCTGTTACTGAGTTACCTAAGAATGTATCTTCTGTGCCAGTGTTGGCAGTGTGAAAAAAGGATGCACTTAATGCTGACTGCTTACAGAAGGTGACCCTCAACTAAGTCTTTGACTGTCTTAAGTACAGTGACTCAAGCTTTAAAAATCAAAACCTCCATTTAAACATGTTATACCTGGCCTAAATGGTGCAAACGCTTTTTAAAATTAAAAGCTGAAAATCCTTCATCATCACATTATTGACCACTTTACTGCACATTTCTTATAAGAAATCTGGAAATCAAACATCTGTGAGTATTCACATTAAATTCTGATGCAATTTTTACCTACTTTCACTGTTGTGAGTTTAATCCCTATGATGTGTTGAACATTATGTTCCCTCTTCCATAAAAGACATGTTCACATGGCAATGTCCAGTAATTGAGCTTGTAATCTTACCTGGAAACCAGGCCACTGCAGGTGTGATTAGCGGATAGAGAGGTCTGCTGAGTCAGAATTGCACTATTCTTATAAGAAGGCAGCCTGTGATGAAAGGGAACACACTGGAGACAGAGTTGCAGCCACAAGCCACAAGCCATGGAATGCCAATGATTGTCAAAATACCTGCAGGAGCTAGGCACAGACCAAGGTAGATTCCAGCACCTGCTTCTGAGAGGCCCCAGCCCTAGTAACACCTCAAGGCTCTGTAAAAGTCAGGGAATCGATTTCTGGTGTTCTGAGTCACCTGGAATATGGCACATGGCAGCTACAGCCCTGGGAAGCTAATGTACCTGGGAATTTTTGGGCATGTCCTGTTGTAGCATGGATGATAAAATCATAACCATTTTCAAACATAAACCTAAAAATATAGAAATTTAAAGACTGCAAAGTATTTAAAAATTCATGTTTCAATTATAAATAAAATATGATCTAAATAATTGGGACAATATACGACTTACCTCATCAATTAGTAATTTCATTAACAAATATTAAATATTGCTGGGAAGAAATCAAAGTAGGTGACAATAAAAATTGATTGTTGAAACAAGAGAGGTATTCCATAAAACATACAGCGGTCTTTAAGAATTCTCTCTCTAGAAATGTGATATTTCAATTCCATGGAGAAGTAATGGATGATTCAATCTTAAAAATACCTTGATGCCTTGTTGTCATGAAATATCTCTGGTTATCTTAAATGTTTACAGCAAAAATGTTAAATGTGCCAGAAGGGAGCTTAAAAAATGTTTACATTTGTTGATGATAGCAACTACTTCACATCAGAATATTCAAATGGAAAGGAACTAGACACATTTCTAAACTTCATGTGACTTTGTAAACTAACAAATTAAAGAGTGTTTGAAATTTAAAACTATTTCAAATTTTTTATTTAAATTATATTTAAATTTTTATATTGAAAAACATAAAAAATATTTAAAATAAAATTAAAGATATTGTTTACTAATGACTTTTTCAAGCATCCTTTGTGGTTATTTTTCCTTCCCTTCAGCCTTCCTCTGCTCTCCCATCTGCACTGACCTTTCTCCTCCACACAATCACCCCTCTTTCTCCTTTAGATGACTTGTGTTCTCCTGTTTCCCCTCTCTTAACATCTTTCTCTTCCCTCCTCCATGGCCCATTTCTAGTTTCCTGGCTTCCATGGGTACTCCAACACAGACATGCAGATCTCAAGTCTTGGAGCTAAGATCCACATATGAGAAATGACAATCAATGTTTGTCTTTCTGGCTCCCAGTTCCCTCACACAATGAAGAGTTCCATATGAACTGGTCTAAGCAGAACTCTTTCTGGGCTGGGGGCATTTGTCTATGCCCTTAGAAGAACATTTCCAAGGCACAGCACATGCAAACTGTTTATGAAGGTGTTCTAGACTTGCTTCACCATTACTGACCATCTGATATCTTTTGGCCTCATTGGAAGTTACTACACAATCAAAAGGAATCCTTTCAGAAATCTTTATGACAACATTTCCCAAGTGTTTAGGAAAGCCTTGGCCTGAGGTCAGCTTTGTCATGGGTGCTATCTGGGTTAAGCTTCCCAGGACATTTCAGAAAAAGGCCACACAGTACCCCCTCATTGCTCACCCCTCAGCAGACCCTGCAGCTAGGGCAACTGATTCTTCATCTCTATTCTTCAATTTGGATACAGGGTTTTCCCATGTTTCTCGGCTTGTCTCTCAGATAGGTCATCCATCCCACCCCTTCTGAGGTACTCATTGTCACGCTCAAATTACATTGCTTAAATAGTCTCTCTTTTGACTAAAATAAAAGTCATTTAAGGACAGAGATCATGTAATATATTTATACTATATTTATTGAGCTGTTAGGTATAAAATAGTAAGCCAAAGAGAAAGAGATATGAAATGTCAATTCGATGACCATCCATAACTAGCATACTCTGCGTGTGTCATGATAGTCTTTCCTAGATTTATCAAAGACAGAAGATGTGAATGCTCATTGGCTGTTGACCAGAGAGCAGTTATTCCCTGCTTGTTTCTTCAAGTGGGTTATGCTAAGAAGAGGCCTTGCCACAGTCCAAGAGCAGGCTGTTGTGAAAGGTCTGATGATGGCTTTGAATCTGTTCATCTCACCACACAGTGGGAAATGAGAGATTTTTAAATAAGTAATTTAGAAGCCATTTAAATCCTATCAGTTTTCACAGCCAAAGAAATAATAAGAGAAAGTGATGCTAATGGACTGACATGGCGTGGATTGAATCCCACAAGGAAAGGCTCTGAGCATTCTGTGTGTGGATGGATTTCCATTTTCACCTGATGACTGCAATTAGGACAAGCAGTCAGAGGAGGGAAGCAGAAAACAAGAAGATGACTTGGAAATAATTCTAGTCCTTCATAAAAACAGCTCCAAACCACAAGGCCCAAACACAGTCAGAAATGGACCTGTTTCCTTGCACAGTAAAAGGGATCTCAGAGGACTAAGGACACCAAAGAGCAAGAGTTAAGAAAGAAAGACACTGAAGTGAGTGGAAAGGCACTCTTTTTGTTCCCATCTGCTCTAGTTTTTCATTATAATCTGATTCACTCTCACCTCATGAGCCACATTAAATGGATGGCAGTTCCCCCACCAACCCAGGAAGTCAGCTGATAGACTCCTCAGTCATCTTTCAAAAACTCTGTATAGTTACATTTCTGCAAAGTTCCTGTGATCCACACTGGGGAAAAGTGAACACTCTGACAATCTACCATGTTCTACCACCTCTATTCTACCTCATAGTTATCCCGAAGCTTACAAAAATGAAGAGATTCTCTTCTTAATCAAAGGACCAAGAGCCCCTGCCAGGGGCTGTTGACTCTGCAGATAAAAGAAAGAAGTTTCTTACATGGAGGTCACTAAACATCAAACCGAGTTATCAGTGAAGGATGAGGATTAGCTCCCCTATAAATCTTCAAGCCTAGAATAAACCATGCCTCTGTAGATGTGACACTGGGTAGCTCTTGAAAAGGCAGGGTGGACTAGTCTCATGCCAAAAATTAGCTTGGAAGGACAGCCATCACGGGTACAAAGGGAGTAGCTAATTTCTTCCAGTCACGGGCAACGGATTCACCCATGTGTTTCTCCAGATCCAACATAAAGCGCAGATGGAGTTAAGCCCCAGCTTGACATAAGCACATTATACATGATCCTTCCAGACAAACCACTTCCTCACTCAAACAGATTATGTTGTCTTTCATGGAACTTGCCCAATCCCTTAGTCTCTGTTGGCTCCAAGAGCTTCTCAAATGATGGAAATTCACCCAGAACATCCAGTTCTCTGAATCAATCTTAAGAGTGCAGAGGCTCTGTTGTGGATGGACATTCTTAGTTTCATTAAAACATGAATTTTTCCGAAGTTTTTGAGAGACAGAATCAGAACATACTAACTCAGAATAAAAGGATGTCATGATTGACAAGTCCTTATGTCACCAAAGAATGTAAGTTAAATGCACCAGACACTGGCAAAGCTGAAGGACACCTGGAAAGAAGCATGCAACCTAAGAAATTCATGACATTAAGTAAACAGGTTCTTTCTTCTTCTACTCACAAATGACAAGTTAAAAGCTTTGTTGACAAAGACAGGACACTCAGAAAACTTTAGCTTTCAGGCTCCATTTCACATACATCATTTTGTGTCTCTCTATATATGTCTTATTTATTAAGAATATTTTCCTTGTGTTAACTTCAGAAAAATGTGTTCTCTACAAATACCACAGCTTCTCCAAAATCATTCTTTCTTTCCCTGCTTGTGAGGTAACCTGGCCCAATAGCCATCTTAGCATTTTAAGTTGTTATAAATGATTGAGTTGTGACCAATTTCTGCTAGACACTTATACTCATCTCAGGTGTCCCAATCAACTTGAAAACACTAGAAGTGAGAAGGAATAAAAGGTGGGCTGGTATCTCTCTGAAAAGAAAGGGTTTCCAGCTTGCACCTCACTCCAGGATTTGTAAATGGCATTGTCCAAGTTATCTAAGCTCATATACGACCATATTTGAGTGTCTCAAAGCTCTAAAAATCTTTGTGTTTGTATTTGATGTCTACAGAACTGTGTTGGCTTGTAGGTATTTCCTTAACTACATGCTAAAATCAAAGAAGTGTGCAGGAAATAAGATGGTGACCAAGTCTGACATGGATTAGACTTTAAACCTAACTCAAGTCATGTTCTTCCACCTCAAGTTCATGAAGATATTTGTATAACACTTTTCAAAGGGGAAGAGATTTATCTCATCCAGAGGATTGCTATATTACTATTTTAATGACACCTGATAACCTTGTTTTAGTTCCTTCACATCCTCACATCTCTCTACATTCTTCAGTTCCACAATATGTGTGTGTGTGTGTGTGTGTGTGTGTGTGTGTGTGTACCCATCCTTCCTCTCAAATCCTTCCCATCTCTCTATCCAACCTTTAATTTCTTGTATAGCTCTTTGATTTTAGCATGTAGTTATTAGATAGTTAAGGAAATATCTAAATATCCCACAGATCTATAAACAACAAATATAAGCATAAAGATTTTAGAGCTTTGAGATACTCAGCTCTTTTCTATCTATTGTTTCATAATATCCTGTAATATCCACTGGTTATGTATAGTTTGCCCTTATTGAATTATGGACTTAAGGTAATAATTGGGTACTCTATATTGTTATGTGCTAGTGAGCCTCTGCATGTGTATCCCAGGTGCTTGCTGACACTAGCCCACAGGTCAACCTTCAGCAAAAGTTAATTGAACTAAACAGTTCAAATGAGTCACCAGTGGCAGAACTCAGTATTCATCTCTCCAGACCAGCATGCCCTTTCTTGGTGGTATCTTTTTCAATCTCTGATACTTTATTTACAATTTCTTGGTGTTTTTCACAGATATATCATCACTTTATTGATAACAATAACTGCAATTTCTGCAACTATGTACAGGAGAAGAATGCTTTTCATTTATTGTATTTGCTGGAAAACACTAAGAAACACTAAGAATCAGAAGTTATACTGAAAAACAAAGACTGCTTGGATGTTTAACTACAAAATGGGGATTACTAACAAAATTTCATTTTAGACATCTACTTGTTAGAGAAGCCAAAAGAAAACTGATTAAAGATTCTGAGGGTGACATGGTGTCTTCCACACAGAAGAAGAGAAAAGAGAAGAAATCCAAGAAGGTAATTCAGATATGGGGGATACACCGTATTACTCTCAAGAGTCTAGCTTCTACCTCATGGGAAATGATGGGCCAAGAACCATAGATATTGGGATTGATAAAAGGCTCTTTCTGAAGACCAAGAACATGTAAACAGAAAGAATTTTCCCAAAGTAAGGCATCCTTATATAAACCAAATGGACCATCTCCAGGAGCTCATTTTCATTACTTCAAGGAAGATCCTTGATGCCACCAGGAAAAGTAATCCAGGGACCCCTGTAACAATGAGTCAGTCTCATAAATGGGTAGTTACAAGGATGTGAGGGAAAGTCCTTATGAAGATGTGCATTTTGAGCACAGAACTACCTTCTGTCTTGCTATCAGAATGAATAGCTAAAGAGGAGCAGTTGAGTCAGGGCAACAGAGATGCTGTGTGTTCCTCTTGGTGTGTGCATTGAACTACCAAGCAGGGATTTTTAGAACAACATCAAGACATTGTTAGTGAAGTAAGAATGACATAAATGTGCCTTGGAAATTTTGCCCCGGATGCAATTTCTTCTTCTAATATGAAACCTCGAATAACAATCGTACTAATCTGGGTTCTCATAGGAGATACTCCAAAATAACCAATATTAATCTGATTTGCCACTTTTCAAAAAACTCTCAGAAGAAAGAGGATCCAATGCTCTCTCTCTCTTTCTCTCTCTTCCTCTCTCTTTCACTCTCTCTCTTTTTCCTCTCTCTCTCTCCCCCCTCTCCTTTCCCCATCCTCTCCCTCTCTCCCCACTCTACTGTATATCCATCTTACAATTATGATTCAAATAGTAAATATCTCAAACAACTGTTGTGTTACTTAAGACTATTGGAGCCTTTAGCAAACATGTCACTCAGCTTTGTCTTATTTATTGGGTTAGTTCATACAGATTTAAAGCACCAACATAATGTCTGTCAATGAAGAAAAACAAAACTGGTTGGATTCAATGCACTGTGAAATTCCTTTGTGAGGGACATTCTACAATGATCGAGAGTAGATTTTCATCCATCTTTTA
This sequence comes from Peromyscus nudipes, assembly GCA_902168325.1. NCBI lineage: Eukaryota > Metazoa > Chordata > Mammalia > Rodentia > Cricetidae > Peromyscus > Peromyscus nudipes. Next base: position 18,082 of record CABHPH010061645.1, read on the forward strand.
CTTTAGCTATATACACTAAAATGGAATATGCATTACACCTAGAAAAATTTTAGAACACATCTTTGCTTCATGGAGAGATAAAACGCATAGTGATATTACCATCTATTCTTTCATTAGTCTTTATAGCTCATAATGTGTTTCAGCATATATTACCTAATTGATAAGTTTCTTTTTATTGAGCATAATGACAGCTACAAAACTGAAAAGCTAAACCGGGCAATCAGCACATGGGGAGATGATGTGTGTGCAAGAGCTCCTCGCAGAGAGGCTGGGCAGAGGCGGAAATAGAAATGACTTGAGCTGAAGATTCTGGAAAACGCTGGCTTCTATATTTCACATTTTAGGGATTGGCTTCTGTAGATGTCACATGTAAACATAACATCAGAATCTCATTAGAAAAAGCTACTAAAGAGTAAATTATGTTAGAGAATAGCAGAAATCATCTATAGGACAAAACAATGAGTGCCTTTGTCACACCTTCACCCCAATGAAGTCATGAGAATCTGTCGGATTATATCACTAAATCTGTTAAAAATATAGATTATATATAAAATACACAGTGAAATGATTTCTGTAATCAAGCAAATTGATGTATTGCTCATCCTCCAGGACTGTTCAATGGTGTGTCTGTGCATATGTACGTAGTGTATGTATACAGGAATGTGTTTATGTATATGTTCATATTGTATGTATGTATATATGCAGGTAGGTACATGTGTCTGTGTGAATGTGTCTGTGTACATGTAGGTATGTGAATGTGTGGATATGTTTGTGTATAAATCCATATTAAATGTATGTGTGCATTATGTAGGTGCACATGTGTTAATTTGTGTATGTGTATGTATACATGTATGTATGTGTATGCATCTGAGTGTGTGCATCTGTATATATGTGAAAGTTTTATATGTGTGTGTATGTTTGTATTTTTTTAGGTAAATGTGTCTGTGTGTATGTGCACTCATATATAGGTTTGAGTATATACTTATGTGTATACGTGTAATTGCATTTGTATATGTGCAAGCTTGCATGTCTATAAATATATGTTTATATGTATATTTGTATATGTGTATGATATGCTTCTATGTATGTGTATATACATATTTATATACTTGTATATGTGTGTGTCTGTACATGATTGTGTGTATGCGTATATATGAAAGTGTATGCATATGTATATGTGTGTGTATATGTGTGTATGTACCTACATCTTGTTCTTGTATTCATTGGAAATGTTCAGCACACTGTAGCATGTTCTCAGCTACAATTATGTGATACCTTAGAGAACCAAACATTTTCATCCTATAGGACTGTAGTTTGTTTTGGACTTATTGTCCATGGTAATTGCCATTCTACTCTGTTTCTATATGTAGGACTGTTTCAGGATTCAGACATATGTGAGATCAGGAAGTGTTGTCTTATGCCTGGTTTATTCCCTTGAGCATAACACCCTCCAGGTTCATCTGTGCCACATGAATGGTACAAGTCCAATCACTTATGTAACCCTAGAATCCATAGCACAGATGGCCTTTGGAGAGGAGAGAGCTTTGCCTTGTACACGATGGGCTGATGGCATCTCTGTGGGTAAAGACGAAGTACTGACAGGGTTGACTGTAAGTATTGCCTTCACCTCTCCTCTGATAGTTACAACATGCCTTACCCACTAATCCAAGAACGCTTCTAGGGTGAAGGATAAAGCAGCAGAATTGTTTGCTCTCATGGAGTTCAGATCCCAGTGGGAAGGTGGCCTCTTTTTGTGACTACAAAGGGTGTTTGCAGAAGCAGCTCCACAGTCACTGCAACTGGAAAATCTGAAATTATTCAAATCTTTTCCAAAGCTGCCATCAAGAAATTCTGCAAGTGCTTACCAAGCATGGCCCAAAACAGTAAGAAATGCAGAGAGATGTGCATATGTTTGTGTGTGTGTATGTGTGTGTGTGTGTGTGTGATAATCACACAACTGTCACAGAGCAGTAAGCACACGCTCTGCAATTCCCCACTCCCTCACCATGGTCCTTAGTGATCTCTAACTACATAAGCATCCCTCAAGAGTACCTGAGGTCACACTTGGTCTTCTCATCACGGGACGCACTGACATCCCTGCCAATGAATTCAAATGGAGTACAAAATGACACCTATTAAGCCAACATCATCTTAGATTTAGAAGGAAAAGACCAAGAAAATAAAATCTTTTCAGTTTGCACAGAGATTCGGTATGTGAAAAGCCAATTTGCAGACATCTCTTAACGGCAAAGGAAGATTCTAGAATATACCTAGCAACAGAAATAATGATGAAAATAATAAGTACATTGTTATTCTAACTGTGCTTCCATGAAGTATTTCATTTGAATTGCACAGGAAGTCACTGGGCTAAGTAACTATTTGCAATCACAAATACACCGAAAAACAAGGTTAGTGAGCTTTTGTATGGTGGGGAGAACACTGTCTAAAGAGCCCCAGCCTCCACTCTGCATAGGACAGGTTAAGTTTCCTGTTGCCCCAGGCAGAGTGGGCAGTAGAGGGCCTAGTGTTACTACTATGTGAAAATGCCTTAATTCTGTTTTTATGTTGTGGTTGTTTAGGTTTTTTAAATTTTTTTATCCTAGAGTCTGTACCTTAACTAATCAATAGCTGATTTTTGATAAATTATAATGTAAAATTTATAATGATTGATATATACTATGAAACAACATATGCATATTAAGAATTACCTTGTTCCACCCACCACTCCTTTGAGAGTCTACTGTGTGGACATAACTCTGGTTTGCAGCTCAAGTGTGATTACTGGCTTATCAGTATACCAACACATGTAAACACATTCCACAGAAAGAAACTATTCTAATCAGTATACTTAGCAGAGTTGGCTGTATGTGTATGTTAATACACCTTATTCTATGAGCTAGTGTGTTAGTTCACTGTATTTGTATCTAATTGTCATTTTTATTAATTGGCCCATCTCATAGACACTTTGCCTCAATCCATGCTAATTAATGCAGTTAAATTTTAAATGTCAGATTAGCATGTTAAATACGGTGGATTAATTTCTGTCTGTATGTGTTCAAGCAGGAAAACATAACTGTAATATTGGAAATATGATTTTTTTATCCAATTTCCACATAGTAATCGGAGAATAACAGGTAAGGTAGCTCACTTTATATCTGTCATGCAATTTTTTTTCTTTATTCTTCCTAAAATAATGGAATTAACACAATTATCATATGGCTGTGTTATGTTCATTCATTTTCCTGGACTTAAAAGATTTTGCCCACCTTTTAGGGTCACAGGTTGCCAAATGCCAATGTCTAGTGAGGTGTCCTCTAGGAAGATCGTCCCTTCTTCCCCTTATCAATCTTCTTTAGCTGATGTTTTCTTTACCGCTAACTATGAATCACCACGAAGTACACTGTAATGTTACGGCTCACATAAAAGCAGGTCTGCTGTGGATATCACTCTGTATCAATAAAGCACTGATTGGCCGGTAGCCAGACAGGAAGTATAGGCAACACGGGTCCTTTCTTTTTTTTTTTTAGTTTTGTAACTTTTATTATATAAAGAAAACCTTGCAAATAAAATATACACACCCAAATCAACCAGATGCAAACTCTATACATCTCAGGGAACTTCTCTATACACTTAGAATAGCCATTCTGAAGCTGTGGAGCTTCTCACTGGATTTTACATATTCACTATATTTTATGCATTCTTCTACTGTCAAAAATGAAAAATTCATGACAGACTTTATTAAGAAAAAATTTCTATTCATTTTACATACCAATCACAGGTCCCCCTCTTCCCTCCTCCCACCCCTCCAGCCTTCCCCCTCCCAACCCACCCCCCATTCCCTCCTACAAGAAGGTAAGGCCTCCCATGGGAAGGTACATTTAGTAGAGGCAGGTCCAAGACCCTCCCCCTGCCTCAAGGTGTGGAAGGTGTCCCATCATAGGTAGTGGGCTCCAAAAAGTCTACTCATGCACCAGGGATGGATTCTGATCCTACTGCCAGGGGGCCCCTTAAGCAGATCTAGCTACACAACTGTCTTGCTATGCAGAGGGCCTAGTCCAGTCCCATGCAGGCTCCACAGCTGTTGATCTAAATTTCTTGAGTTCCCACTAGTTTGGTTTGATTGTCTCCATAGGTTTTCCCATCATGATCTTGATGCCCTTGCTCATAGAACCCCTCCTGTAGATGTAACCAACCGCCTTATTAAATAATAAACACAAAGCCAATGTAAGGATGAAAGCCCAAAGAGGTCAGAGCTAAGAATCTTACCCGCTTTTCTGCCAGCTAGCTTCTCCCACCAAGAGATTTCTCCGAAAGGCGTGTTACTTCCTGTGGGTTTGACTTATATAGAGTCCTTGTTCTTCCTTCTCATTGGTTGTAAACCCAACTACGTGACTGCCTCGTCACTGCCTCTCTGTCTTCTACAGTTGGTATTGAGATTAAGGGCGTGTGTCTCCAATGCTGGCTGTATCCTTGAACACACAGAGATCTACCTATTTCTGCATACCAAGTGCTGGGATTAAAGGCGTGGACCACCACCGCCCCTTACCAAGTGCTGGGATTAAGGGCGTGGACCACCACCGCCCTGGCTTTCGCTATGGCTTGCTAATAGCTCTGACCCCTAGGCAACTTTATTTATTAACATACAAATAAAATCACATTTCAGTACAAATAGAATACCACTATATCTCCCCCTTTCTAATTTAATAAAAAGAGAAAAAAAAGAAAGTTGTACCTAATATAAGAAAAACTATATACAAAAGTACAATAACTATATACAATATATACAAGTGATGAATACCTAAACAATGTCTAGTCCATTTGTATTTGACAAATTCAGAGAAAATAATTCCATTACTTATCCTGTTTTGGTAAGTCCAGAATGTACCTATTTCCTTTCTATCCTAACTAATCTTCAACTATAATTAATTAATCTTTAAATATAACTAACCAATCTTCAACTATAACTAACTAATCTTCAACTCCCTCAGAGGCCCAAGAAGGAAATAATATTACCTAACAAAAATAAAAACAGGAAGTTCATGCAAGCAGCTTCCAAAAAAATTGTGAGTTGACAGAAACAGCCAGCCGCCTGGACAGTCACCTGAGGTTTCTCCGCGGTGTTGGGGCATCATCTTCAGCCTATAGGCTTAACGTATCTGACAGACTCATTTGTGAAGTAGGATGTACACAAGGTCAACAGTTCAACCTCACCTTGGGTGAGAACAGTCCATGTACCAGAAACACCTGAATTCCACTAGTGTCATGTCCTGATTCAGGATTTTAAATTCTGGAAATTGTTGATGGTTTTTTAATTCAGCTGTCCATTCTTCTTGACCGTGTATGTGTGGCTTCATCTCAGCATCCCGTTCTTCTCCACATCCCTCTATTAAATGCCAGTCTGCTATTGAGAGGCGTGAGCTTAGTTACTCTTTAAGAATAACTGTTTCAGCTGCTGTTCCATTGCACATCAGAATCCATCAGCTCACTGCCTGTTCAGCTGCCTTCGAAGGAAAGGGCACTGTACCTTTTCCGGATTGCAAAGGCCACTTCAGGGATGGTGCCATATTGTCCTGGCCTCAGAAGATGCCTTTTGATAAAGCCATAACCACACTTGTTTTGGCAAGAATCGGTAGTCCTTTGTTTCATGTTCTGTCTGTCCATGTTGTCCAGTTGTCAGCAGTTGATTCGAGGATACTTTGTTGTCCAGTGGCTAACATTTGCCACAATGAAAGTTAACTCCATATGCAGTTTCCTTGAACACACAGAGATCTACCTATTTCTGCATACCAAGTGCTGGGATTAAAGGCGTGGACCACCACCGCCCCTTACCAAGTGCTGGGATTAAGGGCGTGGACCACCACCGCCCTGGCTTTCGCTATGGCTTGCTAATAGCTCTGACCCCTAGGCAACTTTACTTATTAACATACAAATAAAATCACATTTCAGTACAAATAGAATACCACTATACCCTCCTTTCTCTCTTCAACTGGACTCCTGGAGCTCGGTCAGGTGTTTGGCTGTGGATCTCTGCATCTGCTTCCATGCGTTACTGGAGAAAGGCTCTATGATGACAGTTGGGGTATTCACTGATCTGATTACTGGGACATGCCAGTTCAGGCACCCTCTTCACTATTGCTTGTAGTCTAACCTGGGGTATGACAGATTTTTTTTAACAGTATTTTACTTATTCTTTGAAAACTTCTTTCATATGTACAATGTACTTTGGCCATATTCATTGTTCAGTATCTCTCTAAACTCTCTATATGACCCCGTCGCATCTCCCTCATGACTTGTGACTTTATATCTTCTTTTCTATTAGTATTATTAACATCCACTGGAGTTTGGTTAGTTCTAACTACATGCAAGTGGACATGGGTTGTGGGCAATCTACCAGTGGCCACATCACCAGAGAAAAGCGATTCTCTCCTTTTATAGCTTCCCTAGTAGGGGTAGGACGTCTGGTGCCCCTCCCCATCCATGCTGAAATTTGAATTGGCTTAATCTTTTGTGAATAAACACAAACACAGCTGATGTGAGTTGATGTATGCCACAACCATGTCGTGCCCGGAACACATTACTTTGGTCTCCCCACTATCCTCTTCCATTCTTATCTTCTACAATGTTCTCTGAGCTTTGGTTAGGGGAGATTTATATAGATGGCCCATCTACGGCTGAAGACTCAAAGGCACTTATGAGTCTCTGTCATAGCCATTACACACTCAAAAAGGAGCCTCTCTGAAGTGAAGAGCAATAGAAATATTTGGGAACAGCACAAATATTAAGAAGATAGTTTTCTTTGATGACCTGTGTTGTAGAAATTCTGCCATTCAGTCCAATGACAAATTAATCGGAGCATTTTGGCCTTATGGGCATAGTTTTCTCTGATACATGTGACACCTTAAAAACTGTGGGATAAGGATCACATGCTGTCTTGGGTAGTCAGAGCAGGAGCAAGTGGCAGAGAAGCATGCCTTGCAGTTTGGTTTCATCACCTTGGGAGGAACAGCAGAATGGCTGTGGCTGATGCAAGGGCAGTGTCTCAGCTCTGTTCTGGGTCTTGAGTGTATCTTATAGATTTCATTCCTTAATAAATCTTACCTGGCCCCATACCTGAGCATCTTGCATTGGACCTGTTTAGCAAAGAAGCTTCAGGAAGTCCTCCCTGGCTTTTGACCTTTGACCTCACCTGTCTGGGATTCTGATCTAGTGTTTTAACTTCTTGATAGAAAGGACAATAAAGAAGGTTGTTTAGTAAAACAAATAACCATGTTTTTTTTAAAAAACATGTCCCCCATGTTGTTAAGTAAAACTCACTCTACTGTACCTTTAAAATGGCTCTCTGCTGTGGAGGTTATGTTTGCTGATTCCGAAGGACTTCTAACTGGAAGGCATTGTTCTCTTAATTCACATGGGTCACAGTCTCTGTTCTCACTCTCTGCCTTTGTCTTAGAGCCACACTGCTCTAAGATGCACGGCTGATGATGGTAGAGAAGGTCCAAGGCACCCTCCACTGTGTAAGAACTGGTTCCTAAGTGTAATGATATACACACACAGGAATGGATAAACAGAAGGGAGAGCAAGCTGAACACCAGCGTTTAGTTCTCTCCTTTCATGGTGCACTGAGATGTGAGCAAGCAGCTTCGGGTCTCGCACAGCACAGCCACAAGCTGATCCCACCACAAGCCTTCCTTGCCTAGTAGGGTGTGCCCTGAAACCCCAAGCCAAAATAAATCCTTTCTTTTAAAACACACACACACACACACACACACACACACACACACACACACACACA
>CABHPH010061647.1:0-11721 GCA_902168325.1 Peromyscus nudipes
CCTGCCACGGCCATACAGTTTGTAAACAATATAAGTCTCTGTGTTTACTTGGTTGGGTCTGAGCGGCTGTGGGACTGGCGGGTGGCAGAGATTTGTCCTGACTGTGGGCCAGGCAGGAAAACTCTAGCTACAGTGCTGTGGATATTGTTCTGTATAAATAAAATGCTGATTGGCCAGTAGCCAGGCAGGAAGTATAGGCAGAACAAGCAGAGAAGAGAATTCTGGGAACAGGAAGGCTGAGGCAGGGAGACACTGCCAGCCGCTGCCATGAGAAGATGTTAAGATACCAGTAAGCCATGAGCCACGTGGCAACTTATAGATTAACAAAAATGGGTTAATTTAAGATACAAGAACAGCTAGCTAGAAGCCTGAGCCACTAGGCCAGACAGTTTAAATAATATAAGAGTCTGTGTGTTTATTTTAGGACTGCCGGGGCTTGGTGGGAGCCCAGAAAGAAAAACTATCTAAAAATCCCAGTGAGGGCCCAGTATCGATAGTGTAGCAGAAACCAGAGGCCTTGCCTCAGACCAATGACTCTTCTCATTGAACACTTGCAAGTAATGATAAATTGAAAAATGAAGTTTACTATGTGACTCATTGTGTCATACTACAGCTTCCATGATGAGACTGATTTTTCCTTTCTTCTTTTTCTCTTAAATTTTATTTTGGGGATGTGGTTGCAAGGGCAGAGAGCAGATACAAAGGGACAGGGAAATGAGTAGGATTGAGATGCATAATGTGAAAGACAAAAAGAAGAAATAAGGGAAGTTAAGAAAGAAATTATATATATATATATACATCTTACAAAATGAATTATATATATATATATCTTACAAAACTTTTGTATTCTACATAATCCTTCTATCAGGCCATATTCCATCTGCTTCCCTGTTCCCTGTTACATTCAGAGGATATCATCTGTCTAATATCTCTTCTATCTCTTTCTTTCTTTCAATATATTTTTCTTGGGAAGGTCTCATTATAAATCACAAGGGCATTATTTTAGGATTTCAGTCACTCAGATGGTGTACATAGATTATTTCTCTTTGGAGTGATAATTTGTGTGCTAAATTTTGTTGATTCTACCCCTTTATTGCTTATCTTCTCTAGTTCTTATTCCCTTTATTGTTCTCTCATTTTTTTAAAACTTTTTTAACTCTACCTTGATATATAGTATATTCAATGTATTTTCGGACATATATTTTCTGCAATGGCTCTACTTCAATGCATACACTAGTGTTCATAGTCCATCTTTATTTCATCTACTTCAATACAGTTGGATAACTCACATCCTTTCAGTTGCCTCTCCCTTATATTTTTTTAAAATGGGTATTGTGTGGGGGTATTGTGTTCCCCAAAATATTGTGTATGCTAATAAACTTATCTGGGGTCAGAGAACAGGACAGCCACAATATTAAACATGAGGATAGGCAGTGGTAGCATACGCCTTTAATCCTAGCATTCCAGAGGCAGAAATTCATGTGTTCAAGGATACACCCAAGCATGGTGACCTACGCCTTTAATTCCAGAAAGCCACACCTTTAATCCCAGGGAGTGGTGGTAGAAAGCAGAAAGGTATATAAGGCGTGAGGACCAGAAACTAGAGGCATTTTGCCCTGGAGAGGCCTTTGGCCTGGAGAAGCCTTTGGCCTGGAGAAGCATGTGGCTGGTTAAGCTTTCAGGCTTCTAGCAGCAGTTCAGCTGAGACCCATTCTGGATGAGGGCTCGGGGCATCCAGTCTGAGGAAACAAGACCAGCTGAGGATCCGGTGAGGTGAGATAGCTGTGGCTTATTCTGTCTCTCTGACCTTCCAGTGTTCACCCCAATACCTGGCTCAAGTTTGATTTTATTAATAAGAACTGTTAAGACTCATGCTACAGTATTGAGTTATTAAATATTTTTATAAGCTATGAGGAAAGCTTGTTTTCTATTTCTGTCATCTCCTCTTTCCACTGTTCCCTATTACAGCTAGTATTTTTATTGCTATATTGCAATATTATATTTTTAAGGATTTCTTTTACTCTACAGCTTCTATTGTCCAAGTTTTCAAAGTAGGAATGCTAAGAAACAAAAACTTCTTCTAGTTTTAGAGTATCAAAACATTGTTTATCTCTGAGTAATATAGTGTCACTGGATATGAAACTTGTAGATGACAACTATGTTTCAGCTGCTGAACAAATTCATTTCACCTCCCCACTTCAGTATCTGAATGTAAAAACCTGTTGTCTTAACATGGTATCCACTGTAGATCATACACTGTATTTTCCTGGATTCCTTCAAGATATTTTCACTGTTTTTACTTTTTGATAGTTAAGGTGTCTTCTCATAGAGATTTAAAAAAAAAATGTCTACATCCTATTAAGGACCGGCTTATTCTCCCAGAACTGGAATTTTATTCCTTTTATCATATTTGAGATGTTTTAAAGATTATTTTTTAAACCCTGTTTTTGCCACTGTATCAGTCTGGTAAGATTGGACTTTTGGTCACTATCATGCAGGTTCTTGAGGTATTTTTGGTGTATTATTGAGCTATTTTCTCTCTTCTTTTTTAAATTAAAAAATATTTTTTGTTTTTTGTTTTTTTAATTTTTTTCATTATGGACTTTTTAAATTCATTTTACACACCAATCACAGATCCCCCTCTCCTACCTTCTCCAGCCCCTCCCCCCCCCCCTTCCCCCCAAACCCCCCTTCCATTCCCTTCTCCAACAAAGCAAGGTCTCCCATGGGGAGTCCACAGAGCCTGGTACATTCAGTACAGGTAGGTTCAAGCCTCTCTCTCTGCATCAAGGTTGTGCAAGGTGTCCCACCATAGGTAGTGTGCTCTAAAAAGCCAGCTCATGCACCAGGGATGGATCCTGATCCCACTGCCAGGAGGCCCCTTAAGCAGATCAAGCTAAACAACTGTCTCGCTATGCAGAGGGCCTTGTCCAGCCCCATGGAGGATCCACAGCTGTTGGTCTAAAGTTCATGCGCTCCCACTAATTCGGTTTGGTTGTCTCTGCAGGTTTCCCCATCATGATCTTTTGATGCCCCTTGCTCCTAAAAATCTCTCTGTTGTCACTTTGACTGGACTCCTGGAGCTCAGCCTGGTGCTTGGCTATAAATCTCTGCATCTGCTTCCATCAGTTACTGGATGAAGGCTCTATGATGACAGTTAGTGTACTGACTGATATGATTACTGGGGGTAAGCTAGTTCAGGCACCCTCTCCACTATTGCTAGTAGTCTAAGCTGGGGTAATCCTTGTGGATTCCTGGGAAACTCCCCTGCACCCAGCCTCTCCTCATTCCTCTGATGTCTCACTCCATCATCGCTGTCCACTCTCCCGATATCTAGTCAACATAGTACTCAATGTCCTAGCTAGAGCAATAAGACAATAAAAGGAGATCAAGGGGATACAACTCGAAAAGGAAGAAGTCAAACATTCGCTATTTGCAGACAATATGATAATATACATAAGTGACCCCAAAAACTCTACCAGAGAACTCCTACAGCTGATAAACTCCTTCATTAATGTGTCAGGATACAAGATTAATAAAAAAAAAATCAGTTGCTCTCCTATATACAAATGATAACCAGACTGAGAAAGAATTCAGAGAAAGATCACCCTTTACAATAACCACAAATAATATAAAATACCCTGGGGTAACTCCAAGTAAGCAAGTGAAAGACCTGTATGACAAGAACTTTAAGTCTCTGAAGAAAGAAATTGAAGAAGATATCAGAAAGAAGACCTCCCATGCTCATGGATAGGTAGGATTAACACAGTAAAAACAGCTATCTTACCAAAAGCAATCTACAAATTCAGTGCAATCCCCATCAAAACCCCAACACAATTCTTCACAGACCTAGAAAGAAAAATATTCAACTTCATATAGAAAACAAAAAACCCAGAATAGCTAAAACAATCCTATACAATAAAACAATGTCTGGAGGCATCACCATCCCTCACCTCTAGCACTGCTATAGAGCTATAGTAATAAAAACAGCTTTTTTTTTTTAAGGTAAGCAGAGTTCAACTGTTTTATTCTGTAGGTCAACATCTCCATCTACTTTTAATCCACTCTACTTTTGAGGATCTAGCCATTTCAAAGTTATTGACATTTTCAGTCCTATGACTTCTGACTTTTTTCTTTGTATGTTAATGGTCATGCCTTTGTTACATTTTGGATAATAATAATTGATGATCTTAAACATTACAATGAAGCCTGTTCTAAATTCTTGTCTGGTAAATTCTGGTGTTTCTCTTGATGGCCATGGAAGTTGACAATCTTTTGTCAATCAAACTTATTTCCTTGGTTTTTATAGCCACAGGGGCGTTTTGTTGTTTCCTGAACACGATGTTTTATGGCTCTCAATCTCATTTCATTTTAGGAGTCACTTGATTTATGTTTGTGTGTCATATCAATCAGTCTATTTTGAGGGCTAAAATTTAAAATATAGTTGTTAGGTTCCACTTAGTATTATTTTGTCATGCTTATCTGGTGCTTGTGGGAGTTCTAGTGACCTCTCCTTCTGCTGTATGAAGGGCAGAAGCTTTTTCTCAGGGCCAGGAAAGAACATCATGACAAAGACAGAGAAACGCTGCAGGTGAGGTCACAAGGTAGGGAGGATGGTGTGAATCACTGACTTAGGAGGGTGGTTGAACAAAGATCCTTATGGTAACTTGATATGCCATACATCTATGTAATATATGTATTAACACAAAATAAATAACTTTTGAGCCCCTTAATTAGATACGATTACTAACATTATCTCTTTTGTAAACAAGAAATGCTGAAAAGCATATACATTTTGTTTGCTGATGTTCATCACTGCACCTGTTTCTTCAATGAATGAAGCCACCTGAAATTAAATGTGAAATTAGAATATACAATTGTTTATTTTGCAATACAAGTTGATGGTCATAAATGATTTATTATATTGTAAGATATACATGAGTACTATTTTCATGAAATTTATTCTTAAAGGCACCTCTGACTCTAACATTGTTGATTGACTGAAGTACTTTAAAAAAAAGTCACTTAAGATATTACAACCAAGTTTAAATCCTTTATTCTAGTTGTCAGTGACTACTTCCTTCATTTCAAAGCAGAATATATTTTTATAGTTTCCTTCAGAAGGATTTAGAGAATGAGTTAATTGCTGTTCAGGAAATCATTTATTGGCAATCAGGATACTCAAATAAAATGAAAAACTATATATGATAAAACATAAATGAAACGAATAGTAGTAAATTTTCAGATAAGTTTAGCAGGAGTTGTGTTTTTCTTCTTTTGTTGTGTTTAGCTTTTTGTCTTATTTCACTGGTTTCCATAGATGACTGAACTTTGGGGAATAGCTGTTCCTCTAGTTAGACTCAAGGTATCATAGACTGCCTGTGTAAAGGAAGGCTCCGAATAAGCCAATAAAGGAAGCTGAGCTTTTAAACATTTCTTTTCCGAATAGTTTATCAGAGTAATTTAAAGATCTCTGGAAAACCTTAAGAATTAATGTCCAAAAGATAGCTCAACATTTGGAAACTTCTCATCAGCATGAATAAAGCTCATTTGAGTAATGGTTTATTTTGTGACTTTCATTGGTCCTTGAAGTATACCTCTTGAAGTATCTATAGCTTTATCCAATGTTCACTTTTAGGCACATATTTTCTTATTTGTTTATTAAGTCTCTCGTAGCATAATTATATCCAGGTTGTGTGGTGATATATTGTGTAACCTAATAAACTTGCCTAAGGATCAGAGGACAGAGCCAGCCACTAGATTAGACATAGAGGTCAGGCAGTGGTGGCACACACCTTGAATCCTATCACTCAGGAGGCAGAGATCCATCTGGATCTCTGTGAGTTCAAGGCCACACATGAGATTGATCCAGTATAGGAGAGAAACAGAGCCAGGCAGTGGTCACACACACCTTTAATCCCAGCACTTGAGATCTCATGCCTTTGCTTGGGAAGCACACATGCCTTGAATCCCAGGAGGTAATATGGCAGGGCAGAGAAAGGGATATAAGGCTTGAAGAAATAGGAACTCACTCTCTTTAGGCTGAGAATTTCATAGAGGTAAGAACTAGTGGTTGGCTGTTCTGTTTCTCTCATCTTTCAACTTTCACCCTGATATCTGACTCTAGGTTTTTTATTAAAAGGCCATCTAGATTTGAACAAGTTTGTTCTTTACTGTTTGGTGCAGAATGAGTCATCATTCGGTGCATTCCTGAGTCAAAACAGGTCATAACCACTGAGGGAGCTATAACTCAGTTCTGTGAATTTGGAAAAAAAAGATGCTAATTAATATATAATTCATTACCAACATTCTATAGGTATAGAAAAGCATATGTTCTCTACATAAGGAAAAAAATAGACTTTTTACAATTTCAGCACTTGCTAAATCTTAGATTTGAATTCATTTAATTTCAAGTCATTTAAAAATTCTCCAGTTAATTATTGCATTGATAACTTTACTATCTCATATACTAAATGCCTTAAATTGTCTCTGTGGTTTATAAAATCAGTTTTATATGTTTATATCCACTTACATCTCACTAAGCTACTTTTCAATTTCCAGCTTAATATCTTTAAAGCATTTTTATAGTAAATATTTCCTTAAGAAAACATCTATTAAAATCTCTCAAAATTATGCAAATTTCTTCTAAAATGTATTTCCTTTGTAAATTTATCCCACTTTCTAATGGCAATATGAACTGACACCTTTATAAACATTTAATTTGAGTTCTGTTAGTAAACTGTAACTGCATGGTGGCGTGCTCCAAATTTTTGTTAGACTAAAGTAATTAATATTTTCTAGGTGATAGAAATTTTTGTCTTCCTGAATATATGCAGGACATAAATCATGGATAAAGTGAAATGTTTCACATATGATTAAAGTCTCTAAATTTAAACAGGTGTCTGATATAGGCAAGGCATAGTGCATTCTGTTTCCATAATTCATGATGTTTGAATGGAAATTAGTATTTTGGAAAGTTATTGATTATGATAAGGTTATCCACTTTATTTCTCTCCCTTCTTGGTGGAATGGTGATGAAGCATTGCTTTTTTCATTGCCTGCAACATCTGATTTGAAAGTGAGTTTAATATCAGACTACCAGGGTCCTTGCCAGTAAAAAGGTTGGGGAAGATTCTAGTCTTACTGCTTCTCAAGACTAACTAAATGAATGAGGTTAGGACAACGTTTCTAGGCAGATTCTTAATTAGTATTCAATTAATTTATTTACTAGTTAAAAATATCATAATATAGTTTACAGACAATGTGGAAAAACCAAAGACTATTAAATCACAGTCAATCATTACCATATCGTCAATAAATATTTTTTCTTTATTTAATAATTTTCTCCTTTATTAAGCCACAATTTATTCTTAATGGATACAATCAAAGTTTACTTTTTTATATAAGGTTTCTTCAAGAGAGAAAAATAGGAAATTAAAGTTTTCACTTTCAGATACTCCTCTTATAAGTCCTTTCAACATGTTTCTTGTAATTTTCCAAGTGCTGATTCACGCACATCACAGAAACAAAACAAGGCATACATCAAAGGAAATATCAGCATGTGTGCCACCCTGCATATTTCTGTGCTTTGATGAATGGTAGATGGACAGACAGACAGACAGACAGACAGAGCGACTGTTATTGAATTGATTAGGTCCTGCCCTGTGAATGAATTTTGCCATCTTCTTTGGAGCTGGTTGGTTATCATGAGGGTAGTTTCATTTTGAAAGTGGACCCTCTGGCTGTAGCCTCTTCCACATGCTCTCAGCCCTTCAACCTTTCACTATCGAGTGGCATAAAAATAAAAAGAAGAAAACAAAGTGCTTCCAGATACAGTTTGTAGGCCCCGAAATCTTATGAGATGAATTTGTTTCCTTTATCTCAACGAATCTGTCACATGTCATAGCCATAGAGAAATAGACCAAGGAAAAGGGCAATGGTAAAAATCCATAGGGAATAACAAATGTTGGCCAGAGTGTAGGACAATGAGAACCCTCTAACTTTGCTAGTGAGACTGTAAAATGGCTCCATGGAAGTGGAAATCAGCTTTGCGATTTGTGGTTACCATTTTATTTTCCTTTCCTTAAATCTATGCTTATGCCATGTCTGTTTGTATGTGTGTGCATGTATGTTCATAAACACACATATGGGTTGGTGAAAACGCATGTGTGTATGCATGCATGGGAAGGCCTGATATCAGGAGTCTTCCATGATCATTCTCTACATTGTTCAACTAGTCAGAGTCTTTCAAATGAACCTGAGTATTGCTGTTTTGACTGCTCTAACTAGCTACCTTGTCCTGGGAAGACCCTGTATGTCTTGTGAGAGCTACAATAATAGGAAAAACAGCACCTACATCAGGCATTTATGCTGATATTGGAGATAAAAACTAAGGTCCTTGTTAATATTCTGACCTGCCCCCTTGAAATCCTACCTCTTGGGGCCACCCTTTGTCCTGACTTAGAAGCCTCTTCTTAAGGAAAAGCTCTGATTTCTGCACAGATGTAGCATCTGGGTTGTGAATGTCCACCCGCCGCTATGATCACCCGTCGCCATGCCTGCCGGCCCACTGTTGCATCTGCCCACCATGCCAGCATGGTTCCCTGCCAGCACGGGATACCCTTGGAGTCCCCAAGTAATATATCCTAACAGTTCTCAGGCTTGCAAGACAGAGCTTTCATCAATTCGTGGCGCATAATGTTGAGCCACGCCCCCCAGACTCTTGTAGTGGTTAACTTCAAATTTGAATTTGACGTCTAAAAGACGCCCAGATAACTGTTGGTACATTATTTCAGGGTATGTGTGTGAGGTATTTCCAGACAACATTATCATTTGAATTTATAAATTGAGTAAAATCACATTCTCCAATATGGGTGGAATCATTCATCCACTGAGGTACACAGAGAACAGAAGGGAGGGTAACACATTTCCTCTGTCTGTGAAACAGAGCAATTTTTGTCCTGACACGAAGCTTGAAAATTTTTTAATGATAAAATAAGCAAAC
Source organism: Peromyscus nudipes (assembly GCA_902168325.1). Taxonomy (NCBI): domain Eukaryota; kingdom Metazoa; phylum Chordata; class Mammalia; order Rodentia; family Cricetidae; genus Peromyscus; species Peromyscus nudipes. The sequence goes on from CABHPH010061647.1 coordinate 9,005, forward strand.
AATCTGTGTCCCTGGTAAAGAAACCTTTAAAAATATAACATCTTCCCTATGATCTTTCAAGAAGTGAAAGATGTCATGCAGGTTAGAGTGTTTTCTTCTCTATTTGCAACAAACCCTTAGTGTCTCCTGACTCTCTGGAGAAAAAGGTGAAGAAGTTAATAAGCATACCAATTGGACTAAGTTGTTTTTGTGTTTTGTTTTGTTTTCCCACAGAGGGGGGTGACCCTAGCGTTTTTTCATTCTTTTTGGCTCCCATTTGAGGTGAGACACAGACCTTACTTCAGAGGAACCCCTAGCGTAAGAACAGGAAAAACTAGATACTGCTGGAGCCATTGTAACCTCAAGAACAAATTTCTTTTCCTATCTCTTTGTGTCAGTATTGCCCGCTTTACAGCCTCATGTATTAGCTTTTAGTTTAAGTGTAAAAACTAGATGGTGCATGAATTTGCAGAGGTCAGAAGAATAGTGGGTTTCAACATGTGAATGGAGTGACTTTCTGGCCTTCTTAGTGTCAAAGTTAAGAGATTTTCCCAACCTGCCAATCCTTTTTAGGTTCCTAAAATGCAGATTCATCAGACAGAGCTTTGAGGTGGCAGAAAGCTTAATAAATGATGTCTCATACTCTACTCCACCAATATGGGTTCCCAACATCCTCACATACCCCTATTCCACAATAATTTGTCTCATGATCAATTGTTGGGGCTGTCATAATAGAAAAATTTCTTAAAAATCAAAAGTCCTTTTTGGAGGAAAAAAAAAACCCCAGTGGTTTTACCAGTCATTTTAAGTGTTGAGGGCAAAGAAGTTTTGCATGAAAAACAGCAGGGAATGTATTCCTAGACAACTGCAGAGATATTGCCAAAAGGAAAAGGAGAAAAATGACACATGCTTTTAAATCTTTAAACATAACAGGTTATACTAGAATTACTACTTTTTGAAGTAATCCACATGCTATAAAAATATGTCCATCTCTAATGCTGTCTGTATATCTACAACTTTCAACTCAAACTAGAAAAATGACCACAATCCCATATTATTGACATATTTTCTCTGCTTTTTTGGTGACAATATTCATACTAGCTTTGAATTTTATTTTTGCTGAACAAAAATTGAATCTTCAAAATAAACAGAAAGAAAATTTATTTTAAAAGGTAATTTGAGATTGAGAGAATTATAGAAGGGGATAAATGCAATGCAATAAACAAAAGAGGAATCTGAGCTCAAATTTTGATTAATATCACACCACAAAACACATGCAGAAAGTAAAAATGTGACATTGTCTTCTGCTGCTAACATTAGCATCATAAAATTCCAGTCACTGTGCCTAGATGTCCATTAGGTAAGTCTCCTGTGGGAATGGGGCGCTGTGGCTGTTAGTGCCATCTCTAAGCACATCAACTGCACCTGTCCCATTTGTTTCAGAGACCACGTAATAGCATTTCTGAAAGTGTTTCACATTCTATGAACTTCTGTTGAATTACAAATATGGACAGATGCACACAGAGAGAGCCTGCAGCTTTCACATTCTAATTTCTGCCACAGATCAAGGAAAAGCAGAAAAAAAAAAGTAAATGAACTAAGTTGTCCATGTATCAAAAACAGCTCTTGCAAGCAAAACCATCTTAATGGATTAGATCTCAAAATAGACAATAATGCAAACAAATGGGAAAAGGTCTACAAACCCATTGTCTCTCATCTCACACCCAATGCTTAGGAGATACCAAGCCATGAGCATCAACATTCAGAAACCAACAAATGATCACATTAAAATCAAATTATCTATTTTTGATGGCTGCAACTTTGATGTCAATAGCCTGGTACTTAAAATGTAGTTTAAAATACTGAACATGTAGTAAGTTAAAAACAAATTTGGAAAACAGAGTCAGCAAAATTCTCTCTCTTACTTCCACCTCTCTTCTCTCTCTGTGTCTCTGTCTCTGTTTTTTTCTCTCTCTTTCTCCCTCTGTCTTACTATCCCTATTCCTGGTTGTTTGTTTTGTTTCATTAGACAAAGGTTTTACATGTATCCCAAGACTGATCGAGTGTGGTTCTTCTTGCTTCAGCCTTTTTGCTTTCTCTGATTATCGAAGATCTATTGTCCCAAAGAGCGACTCACTGGGGCTTAAGTGTTTATAAGGCACACGATTTTGTCAGTGCTGTTCACAAGACCCTACCAACTAAAAGATCTCTGAAACCTGAAGGCAATTTTAATGAAAGGATAAAATGACAGAGAGACAGATGATCACATTAAAGATTTTCTTTAACCAACTGGAGGGAAACTGAAAAAATGTTTCAGTATGTTTGAAGCAGAATTCAGAGTTCGATGGTCGAACAGGAAAATAAAATTTAAAACTGGAGACAGAATTAATTAGAGTCTTACATATAGTGGAAAACATTACTCGAAACTGTACAATAAAGGACAGAATTTGCATAGAATGTAATATATGTTATAAATATTTTTGTGTAACTGTCAGATATTCATAATTATAGAGTTCTAAATTATTCCCAGAAATCCAGAATTATATGTGAAGAAATATGTGGGAAGTAATGGGTGGCTGTCCCCAGAAGTGGGTCTGTTTCCCTACTGTATACCATCCTTGAACACAGGTAGTACATTGTAGACTCGTGTGTCCATGATTTATATATATATATATATATATATGGATTATAACTGATAACTGTCTATAGAAATATGTTTTCATAGAGAATTTCTAAAG
>CABHPH010061657.1:0-17702 GCA_902168325.1 Peromyscus nudipes
GTTTATGGGATGTATGTAACATCAATTATGCATATTATTTGTTTACTCATCCTTATTTTACTATTTGAAAAGATAGTCAACTTAAGTGCCAAGATAAAAGCTTTAGAAAAACATGTTAAAATGAATTATAGAGAAATTCAGACTCAAACAGAAGAATTTAAGGGTGAAATTATTTCAGATTGGATTATAAGGTTACATAAAGACAGCCTGTTTTCAAACTGTCAAACTTAATTTACCTAGTAGCCTTACATCAACTACCTGATATAGCTACCTTTCCTAGAACTTGACATTTAACTTTTCAGAATAAAGATGCCTTAGCCTACAAACAGCCAGAAATAATTTTAAGAAAATGATACCCACATTCCCAAAGGGGTGATGTGGGGCAGGTGGTTTTTGGTCTTTTAATGGGTTTTGGACTTGGGATAATTTTCATTATTTAGAAGGGTTGGTAACAAGTTCTTGTTGTTCACAGTTAAGAAAAGGGGTAAGCAAATACTAGATTTAAGGTATTTGTTTGAAAAACAAAAGATATATAGAAATGATAGAATAGAGGATAGATGTAGAGTCTACTCAGAAAAGTAAAGAGAAGATATAGACACAATATAGATAAAAAGATAGATTGTTGAATCTACTCTTTTTTTATAATTTATTTTATTTTATTTTACAATATAATTCAACTTTACATATCAGTCATAGATCAACCCGTTACCCCTCCTGCCACCCCGCCCCCCTCTCCCCGGCCCACCCCCCATTTCCATCTCCTCCAGGGCAAAGACTCCCCCGAGGATTGAGATCAACCTGGTGGACTCAGCCCAGGCAGTTCTAGTCTCCTCTTCCCGGGCTGAGCCCAGGGTCTCTACTGGGCCCCAGGATTCAAGCAGCCAATTCATGCACTGAGCACAGGACCCGGTCAAACTGCCTGAATGCCTCCTAAACAGATCAAGCCAATCATCTGTCCCACCCATTCAGAGGGCCTGATTAAGTTGGGGGCCCCTCAGCCATTGGTTCAAGACTAGATATTTATAATTATAGCTTTCCTTAATTATGATTCAAGTTAAATTAGATATAAAACCTTAGACTCACAAAAATATGATGGATGATAGAATTTTTTCTTTAATTTTGCCAAATACAAATAGACTTTAGACAATGTAACTGTAATTCCTGTTGATAACTGTTCTGTTATATGTAATTTTACTATATTAAAATGAAATCATTGTTTCTGATTAGACAGAGAAAGGGAAGTATGGTGGAATATCTTTCTGTAGGCTGTGATTGTGTATTGCTATCATTGGTTAATTATAGTGGTATTTTATTTGTGCTGAAATGTGATTTTATTTGTATGTTAATAAATAAAGTTGCCTAGGGATCAGAGCTATTAGCAAGCCATAGTGAAAGCCGGTTGTGGTGGTGCACACTGGTAGGATTTGCTTAAGGAAGTGCACGCTTTTAATCCCAGCACTTGGTAGGCAGAGCTAGGTAGATCTCTGTGTGTTCAAGAATACAGCCAGCATTGGAGACACATGCTCCAATGTGTGTCTGGAGGTCTGTACAGACAGGCAGTGACAAGGTAGTCATGTGTTTGGGTTTACAACCAATGAGAAGGCAGAACAGGAATTCTTTATAAGACAAACACACAGGAAGGAGCTTCCTTTTTCGGAGAGGTCTCTTTGCAGAAGAGGCTAGCTGGCGGCAGGCGGGTAAGGCTCTTAGCTCTGACATCTTGGGCTTTTATCTTTACATTGGCTCTGTGTTTCTTATTTAATAAGATGGTTGGTTACTTCTACAGTTAATAAAGAAACAGCTATGGCCTATGTCAAGGCAGAATAAAGTCATTCAGGGAATCCAAGCATAGAGTAAATACAAATCAAAGCGGAGAGAAATGCAAATCAAAATGACTCTGAGATACCATCTTACACATGTCAGAATGGCTAAGATCAACAATACTGGTAACAGCTTATGTTGGAGAGGATTTGGGGTAAAGGGAACACTCTTACACTGTTGGTGGGAATGCAAACTGGTACAGCCACTTTGGAAATCAGTATGGTGCTTTCTCAGAAAATCGGGAATCAATCTCCTTCAAGGCCCAGCTATACTACTCTTGGACATATACCCAAGGAATGCTCAATCATACCACAAGGACACATGCTCAACTATGTTCATAGCAGCATTATTTATAATAGGCAGAACCTGGAAACAACCTAGATGGCCTTCAACTGACCACCAGATGAACAATTCTCTGATGGAGGAACCTTATGAAGCAAGGCTTACGAGGCCAGAGACTCTGAAAACTGCTTGCTTCTATCTGTAACTTCTCTTGTGAAAAAGCAGCCATGGAAACTCCCCATTAACATGTATTTTCATGTAATGTGTACATGTTTAATGTAATGTGCATGATTAAATCTTAATCTTGGGTATTTATTCGTGGACTGTTTAAAGATGATTTCTTCTTAAGCTGTATAATTCTGATGAATAGAAATAATACTAGGATATTTTCCATAGTTCAGGCTGACAGGAATGTAACAGTATTCTCATCTACAAAGACATGATTTTACACAACTAGCTGATTTAAGACTTCAGAACAAAGTCTAAATAGACAGTTGCCCCTGCAAATGAATTGCACAAGGACAGATTGCCAGGCGTCTTTTTGTTGACCCAAGTTCAAGCATAATACAACTTTAGTGCCAGTTCTTCCCTTGAAAATCTCTGGTTGATAACATTAAAGACATAACTCCCTGAACATATTCTCTCAGCAACTGACTCTGCGTGAACTCCTAAACCTCAGTTTTATGATAGAAGACTCAAGGTTCAGCCAACAAATTGTTTATTCTTTAGGCCCTGGGACACTTTTAAGTTCACTGTCCCTCAAGAAAATATGGAACACTTGATTGTTATGTGCATCTTGATGACTCACAAGGGAGCCACAGAGTCTGTCAGCCAAGCATTGTTATTGTTATAGGTAGTGTAGCATTCCAAGTCCTAGAAAAAACATGTGTTTTCATGTGTATTATCAGAATGACTGCTCCTTATTTTTTATTCAATAAATGTAATGTGGCCCTCAAGTGTAAGTTTTCTGTTTGGAATATATAGAACTGTGTAAAGACAAAAAAAAAGAAGAGAAGATTTTTCAAGATGAAGTAAAAAACAAATATTCAATAAAAATGCATATGTTTCTTGCCAAGTACCCATCAGATAGTATAGCTGAAGTTTTCTCTCCATGGACCCCACAACCACTTAAAAAATAATCACTCAGAAGCTTATATTAATTAAAACAGCTCAGCCATTAGCTCAGGCCTACCAGTCACTAGCTCTTACATTTAAACTCAGCCCATTTCTGTTCATCTATATGTTGCCAGGTGTTCTGTGTCTTTACTTGTGTGCCGTTACATGCTGGTCCCTGGACAGTGGGCTGGCATCTTCTGACTCTGCCTTCCTCTCCCAGAATTCTCCTCATCTACTTGTCCACCTATACTTCCTGCCTGGCTACTGGTCAATCATCATTTTATTTATTAACCAATCAGAGCAATACATATTCACAGCATACAGAACATCCCACAGCACTTCCCCTATTCTGTCTAACCAAAAGGGAAGGTTTTAACTTTAACATAGTAAAATTACATATAACAAAACAGTAATAAAGGAAAAATTAGATATATTATCAAGTCTATTTGTATTTGTCAAATTTAAAGAAAATATTCTATCTGTCTCATACTTGTGAGCCTAAAGTCTCATATCCAACTTACCTTTTATCATAAGTAAGGAAAATTATAACTATATAGTCTTCAACTACATCAAAACCTCAGAAGGATGTAATATTACCTAAATAAACAGGAAGAGCATTGTAAGCAACTTCCAAAAATCTAGAATGACAGAGAGAGCTGGCTGCCTGGATAGTCACCCAAAGTTCTTCTGCAATGTTGGGGCATCCATCTTCAACACATAGGCCTAGAGTCTCTCAGCCACTTCTCTTTGTGTCCCGCAGAATATCTGGCAGTTTTTTCTGTGAAGCAAGAACCTGAAGGACCATCTCTCCTTGCGAAGTTCATTGGTTACCTTTCTATGGGTCCTGCACATCCAGTCGAGACATTTTGTCACAGTCCAGGAAAGATGAGTTTCTTGCCCAAATGGCTAATTTTTCCAAGAAGAAGATAAACTCCATATGTAGTGTCTTCGATGCCCATCTTTCTCTTTGAAGTAAATTGGTCCTGCAGGAGCAGACATGTCTCACTGTCCAGGAAGTCTAAATTTTTAAAACATTTTAAATGCCATATTCTGTAGGTCTTTGAAGTGTTTGAAGATTATCTATCTGTCTGAAATATATCTATGTATACATAGAAAACTTAACTAACTTGACTACAAGTTTGATTATCATAGATGATTAACTATTAATCTGAATTTTCTAATTATACATTACAATTTTAAATGAGCTGTACAAACATAATACCTTAAACAAGAGTAATATATATATACATATATATATATACACAATATAACAAACTTAACTTTGAATTTGTATCAATAAACTAACATCCATAGCAATCCAATGTAAAACACTTTTAAACAAGTTGTTCTTTAAAAGTAGATTCAATAATCTACCATTTCATCCTATCATATCTATATCATATCCCACTTTTTTCTTAGAAAGATATTGACTATGGCCAATAACAATTTGTAACTGACAACCTAAACAAAGACAAACATCCACAATCCATTTTTTGGAGAATGTGGGCATAGTTTTCTAAGATACTTCCTGCTTATAGAGCACACTGGTAATCTTTTTTTTGTTGTTGTTGTTTTTTTGAGACAGGGTTTCTCTATGCAGCTTTGTGCCTCTCCTGGAGCTCACTTGGTAGCCCAGGCTGGCCTCAAACTCACAGAGACCCGCCTGCCTCTGCCTCCCGAGTGCTGGGAATAAAGGCGTGTGCCACCAATGCCCGGCGCACACTGGTAATCTTATGGGGATGCAAAGAAAATTAAAAATTATGGTCATGTCCTGAGTGGAATAGTATGTGAGACTGCATTGTCTGAGCCAGTTGCCTTGAAGTTGATTTTGGATGTTGGATGATCTGGGCCATGCTGTCATTAGAGACCTTTCAGGGTATCTTGACTGGTCAAACCTGATGTGTATTCTTCTGGAACAAACCCATAGCCTCTTGCTTCCTGTGGAAACAAAAGCAGAGCCTCCTTTCAAAAGCAACATATCCTTAGATCCAAATTTTGAAGATAAGGCACTAATAAAATATACGTATTGGTTTAATTGAGCTCCCTTTATAATCATATGTCTTTCTGCAATCAAAAGACCCAAAGACAATATAATCTAGACTCTCTTTGTAATATCCATCTTTATGTGGCTTATTTTTATGTTACTTTTTCTTTCTCTTTAAAGAATTTATATTTTAAAACTTTTATTTTTAATATAACTGCCTATATGCCTTTTTCTCTCTCTTTCAAGCCTACGCACATTTTTAGACATAGTGTAAATCATTTAGGGTTTCTTTCATCTGAATCTGTATTGTGAATCGACTGCTTTAAACTGCAGTATTACTAGAACTGAAATGGCAGCTTTGTCTGCTGGCACCACACATCTCAGCTTCCCAATATGGCAGTGGAATGTTTATTGCCAGCTCTGGGAACCATGCTCACTGCTGGCTATGCTAAGCATTGGGTCTGGGCTTTCTTCCAGCAGCATGTAGCCCAGAAACCTGTATTTTTTTGTTTGTATTAGCAAAGGCTAAATCTACCATTCAGCATAATGTGCACTTGAAGATGCCTCATTCTCGCCATGCTGCAGGTCAAGCCTGCGTGCCACAAAACCCGCCATAGAGTAGCTCAAGCATCCACAAATGCTGTGGATGGCCTCAGAGAAGCAACTAGTTATCTGCTCTAGGCTCCATTTTAGAACCCTTTTTTTAAAGTTGTCTCAGGTTTTAGGTGGAAATTCTTGCCCCACGTTCTGGCACCATTTATAGCTGGAAAGGTTCTCACTGGGTCCTGCCAAGCCCCTGCACTCCTGCAGCCCACTTATAAAATAATCACTCAGAAGCTTATATTACTTATAAACCGTATGGCCATGGCAGGCTTCTTGCTATCTAGTTCTTATATCTTAAACTATCCCCTTTCTATTAATCTATACCTTGCCACATGGCTCATGGCTTACCATTCTTTACATGTTGCTTGTCATGGCAGTGGCTGGCAGTATCTCCTGGCTCAGCCTTCCTGTTTCCAGAATTCTCCTCTCTCTTTGTCCCACCTGTACTTCCTGCCTGGCTACTGGCCAATTAGCACTTTATTTATTAACCTCAGAGCAACACATTCACAGCATACAGATCATCCCACAGTACTTCATATAGTTGTATTTTTTTTTTTGTTTTTTCTTTTTTCTTTTTCTAGACAGAGTTTTTCTGTGTAACAGCACCGGTTGTTCTGGAACTCACTATGTAGACCACGCTGACATTGAACTCACAGAGATCCACCTAACTTTGCCTCCAGAGTGCTGGGATTAAAGGCATGGGCCACCACTGCCTCCATATAGTTAATGAATGTGGAAATAAAACTGTCTTGTTGGTTTCTAACTCTGGTTCACTAGAGCCTAGTGGCCACACTATTGAAGGTTATTGGGTGGACTTGATGCTTGTGAGTATAAGGTTTTCTCAGAGCAATCAAGACAGTGGACAGGTCTATCATGTGTTGAGTAACATTGGCCATGCCTTTCAATGATGTTTGGTCTTGGTAGAACCCCCAGAACATCATCTTCAAGACCTCTAAGATATTTCCTGTGCTTTGGTCATCAACCTTGTGCAAGACAGTTTTGACATTTGTCTTGTCTTTGGCAGATAGGAAAGATTATTTCTGAGTCTGTCAGAAACCTGAAGTAGAGATAATTATTCTCAAAAATATTATAGTAAGAAACATAAGGCCTAACTGTTTGTAAGATGGGAAAGGCTGGGTGCTCATGGCATACCTTAGATTTTACAGGGAATACTTGCCTCCATATCATCTACATTTAGACAGTTTGGCTCAGGTCAAGGGCAGACTTTCCATGCAGTACTAGGAGTATTTCACAGATTTGGAGCACGTTCTTCAGGACTGCCAAACTCCTAGCTTTCACATATTAATGCAATAAAATTCTTTCATTTTATTTGGGGAAAGTAAATTGATCTACTGAAGGGATTCTCATTTTGTTCAGGTTAGTGGTAGAAATGCAACTGATGAGCTATTAGCACTGGTCCAGACTTACACATTATCTGTAGATGTGTGTATGTGAGCTTCAAGTGCAAGGATAGAGTAATGCTTGTGAATTATTGGAACAAGATGTAAGATTGGATTTACATAGCAGTGTGATAGTCTATGCCTGAAAGCAATATTTTTAAGCTCATGTAAACAGAAACAGTGTCATTATACATTTTCTCTGATATTTCTCATGAGTTATTCACTCCACCATAAGAAAAGATTTATTTCTTTAGATTTTTGGGTTTCTAGCCTCATAGACCTCACCATAGAGTATAGCAATAGTCTACTCTCTGTGTATATCTATCTCTTATTTTATTTTCCCAGGAAGAGGGACCAATAATGAATGCTTGAACAAATAGAAACAGCACACTTACCAATTCATTGTTGAAAGAGTGCACATGCTAACCATTTTTAATAGTGAATCCCAGTATTTTATCTAAACAAAAGCTGTCACTCCCATTCTATTTCTTTTAAACTCTAAGCCAAGTATAAAGAAAATTCATTTCAAAACTAAAAAATGAGTTTTTGTTTGAGAAAAGTAATGGTAATTTTCTGCTTTTTAAGCTCTCTTGTTTTGTATGTAAAACGTGTTCTGGGTCATTTCTAGGTTCTGGCTATTACAAATAATGCTGCTATGAACATATTTGAGCATGTGTCCTTGTGGTATTATTGAGCATTCCTTGGACATTTGCCCAAGAAGGGTATAGATTGGTCTTGAGGAAGATTGATTCCCAATTTTCTGAGACTGCCACACTGATTTCCACTGTGGCTGTACAAGTTTGCATTCCCACCAACAGTGTAGGAGTGTTCCCCTTGCTCCACATCCTCTCCAACATAAGCTATCTTCAGTGTTTTTGATCTTAGCCATTCTGAGAGGTGTAAGAAGGATCTCAGAGTCATTTTGTTTTTCATTTTCCTGATGACTAAGGATGTTGAGAAATTCCTAAAATGTCTTTCAGTCATTTGAGATTCTTCTGTTGAGAATTCTGTTTGGTGTTATAGTCCATTTTTAAATTGGATTGTTAGATATTTGATTTCTAATTTTGTGAGTTCTTTCTATATTCTGGAGATCAGCCCTCTGTCAGATGTGGGTTTGTTGAATATCTTTTCTCATTCTGTAGGCTGTCATTTTGTCTTATTGACCATGTCATTTGCCCTACAAAAGCTTCTCAGTTTCAAGATGTCTCATTTATTAATTGTTGCTCTCAGTGTCTCTGCTAATGCCAGAAAATGGAATCAACCTAGATGGCCCTGAAATTAAGAATGGATAAAGAAAATGTGGTACATATACACAATGGAGTACTACTCATCAGAGAAAAACAATAATATCATTAATATTGCAGGACAATGAGAGGAAATAGAAAATATCATCCTGAGTGTGGTATCCCAGACTCAGAAGGACAAACATGGTATGTACTCACTCATAAGTTGATACTCGATATAATGCAAAGCATAACCAGACTACAACCCAGAGCTCCAGGGAGGCTAACTAGTAAAGAGGATCATAGGAAGGATGCATCGATTGCTCAGTAATAGAGAAATGGATGAAATCTACATGAGCATATTGGGGGTGGGTTAGAGGGGGAAGCTGGAGGGTAGAAGGAGGGAGGGCAGGGGATTCTGTGGTTGGTATGTAAAATGAATAGAAAATCTCTTTGATGATGATGATGATGATGATACTACTACTACTAATAATAATAAAGAAAATTAAAAAATCATCTTCTGAAGAAATGTCAGTGTTTGCTAATGAGTATTTTTGGACCTTATACAAGTAGTCCTGAAATTTTAAAAAATGATTGAGAATAATGTAGAAAATATAACAACTTAAGAGTTCAGTTGGATGGACAGTATGTCATCAAACTTAATTAGGAACCATCTTTATGTTACAGGAGGAGGAGGGGTTATATATCTCCTCAGAGTAAGGTAGTCTTCACATGTTATAGAGCTTAATAAATAGTTTTGGCTCTTGGTCCTCAGATCAAACTTTATTTGATACAAGGTCCATTGTTAGCTGCAGGATTCCTCAGCCGCCACCTCACATTTCACAATGAGAAAGTTCCAATTGAAGACAATCTTCATATCTGAACTCAACTCTTCATGCTGCCCTGACTGACATGCATCCCAATCCCCTTAATGTGTAATTTGATGTCTGGTTTGGACCATATCATTGTAGTGTACCTCCCTTAAGTGTCCTGTTCCCACATGTCACTGGTGGGTACTATAGATGCCAGTGGTGCAGTGTGAAACCTTACCTTTTATCTCCATAACCCTGTTAAGTGATCCTAGACCCCATGCAAATGCTGTTATATACCAGGCCCTCTGTATTGTTATACTCTCAAGTAGTGTACCATTTCACATACTTGTCAGGTAGATCTTAGATAATTATCATTTTAAACTTACCTTTCCTTCAGTGAACGTAGATGACAGCAGCAGGGTTATGAGAAACAACATCACTGAGAAGGAAGCCATGGATGAAACCAATTAATGGAAAAGGCCTGGTTGAATTAAGTAGTACATGGGACACAGACAGTAACTGATAGAAGTTATGCCAAAGCAACTTTGGCTGAAAATTCATTAACAATATAACAAGGGAAGAGTTGCCATGGGGGCTCACAGTAGTGCCTATCTTTCCTCTAATAGGAACAATGCATGAACGAAAAAACTTTCCTGATGTCCTAATGTGTTCTTGCAAAGGTTAGAGAATTCCTTATTTCCTTCTACATGGACCTGTTTCTCAGTCTTCTTAAGGGAAACTTGGAAAGGAGATCCAATTACAAATTTTCAAAGTAGCTTTTCACTGTGTACCATCTTTTATTTTGCTACTCCGTGTTTAAAGTTATTGTCTATACTGGACACAAATCAAGGCATGAGGGTTGTTATTATGCATCCAAAAATTAACATACAACTTAGAAGTGGCAATTTGTGAAGAACAATTGGAAGTTTTGCCATTTTTTTCTTATACTAGAATCAATATTCACTTTTTTCTTCAATAAGAAAATATAAACAGTATTGATGAATTTTGTATCCAGTCAATTAAAGCTCACTCTATCTATGATTTGATAGATAAATAGTTTTATATTTTCATAAAGTGTTAAACATATTTTACTCATACATATGATACTTCTCAATGAGTCACTAAGTCCTATACTCTTTAAGATCATATAGATGTCTTTCCTTTTCAATATAAAAGAGTGGTACCTTCTTTTGTATATTGTGTAAACATTCAGCACTTCCAAATTCTTTTTTTTAAGTATGTAATTTGCTTCTAATTGTTATCTGGCTCAGGGAGCCATTATCTGCTAAGAACTAGTACATTTTACATTTTTTTATACCTTTTTCTCCTTTCTTTAAACACTTCCATATAGTTTCTAATGCTCTCTTTCAAATCACCACATTCTTTTCCATTGCCATTTATGACTAAAATCTGGGTCAAAATGTACCAACAGAGATCTGTAATGTCTTTTTCCTGTCTCTTACTTCATAGACAACAATAACTACCTAGGATGTAGAAAACTTTCTGGATTATGTGGAATCTTTATATACTCATTGCCAATACTTTCCAGAGTGATGGCATTTATTATTATTTGTGGTGGGCCAGTAAAGTGTGACTGGTAATTAAGGTCTCTGCTCCCTATGGCACTTACTTTAGGCAAAATGTGGCCTCATTCTTGTATCATGGACAGATGAGGAAATGCATTTGAAATGACGTTTCTAGTCCTCAGCATGGTGTGTTGCTCTATATCACTGCTCTCCTGACCAGATTCATTTTTCTAGTTTGCTCAAAGTCCCTCCTTTCCTCCATATATTTCACAGACCGAGACTCTCATGTGTCACTAGCCACTGCAATTTTAGCTTTGTAAATACTGTCATCTTACCATGGAACTTGCTTTCATGCTCCATAGTCTTTAGTAGAATCCAGTAATTTCCCAGCATCTACCCATTGGATTAGTAATCTACTCTTTTGTCAATGATCCTGGAGATTTCCCTTTCTTCTTCTTTAAAACAGGATGTGGGGAGAGGAGACTCATGCCTCATTCCACTCTTTTTTTGTCTAGCAATTTAGGTCATAGTTATTGACGCCATTGTAGCTGTATTATGCAATATTTCTGCATTTTATCCAATCTTTCATATTGTTTTCAGTGTTATCTTGCATCTCTGTGCTTCTCACATTTTGATGACATGGATTTTTATGGGGTTTTTGCTACCATATTTGTGAGCATTTAGTAGAATATTGCTTGCTTCAACAGTGTCTTTTAAATGCCAACAAATATTGCAATAATTATTCTGGACATTATTAAAGAACCTTGATACTTGATACACATAATTCTCATAAAATCTATTGGCATAATATTAAATATCTGTGAGAAATATGGCATAATAAAACAGCAATGCAAATGAGGGTTTGAAACATATGGGGGAAATCTGAGGAAGAATTATAAGGTATTTGGTAAATAAAATAAAAACTATTCTTAGTTTCACTTAAAGTTCATTTCTAATATCATTTTCATTCTAGAGTTCTCTTAAATTTACAGGGATTTGGCCAACACATTACATTACAATCCCTTGTGCTTCTCTTTCTTTGTCAGCTTGATTGGTTAGAGGACCTCATTTTAGCTTCGCATATCTTTAAGAATCAGGATCCAACATCAGAGCTTAAAAGATTTTACATTTCATTTGTATTTCATCAATATCAGTTTTTCCACATCTCAACGTTTATATCATCCAGAATCAGATCCTAGAATCCTATCTTAGTCTCTTGTTGTCTGCATATGTTCCTCAGAATTCTGTATTTCTCTTGAGTTTTAGTGTTGTGTGGAGTATCCACACATTTTATTAATACTTTGAAGAAAGTCCCACAATTTGAGGATGACTGATGTTTTTAACTTATAATTAGACCCACAGTATCTCAGTATCCAAGTACTTGTTATTACATAGGTCAGCACAATAGTGTGGCCTTGAAAGGGGATCAGCAGGATACAGGAGATAAGTAGGAAACAAAGAAAGAGGGATGTGGGCTCTAACTGGTGCTGGGGTGTTGGTGATAAATTGTGTCCCCCAATATATTGTGCATCCTAACTTATTCAGCGTCAGAGGACAGAACAGCCACTAGGTAGACATAGAGGACAGAAAATAGTGGCACACATGCCTTTAAACCTATCATTTGGGAGGCAGAGATCCATCCAGATCTCTATGAGTTCAAAGCCACACTGGAAACAGCCAGGCATGGTGACTCATGCCTTTAATCCCAGGAAGTTATGGCAGAAAGCAGAAAGGTATATAAGACGTCAAAATCAGGAACTAGATCTGGTTAAGCTTTGAGGCTTTTGAGCAACAGTTCGACTGAGATTGATTTGGATGAAGACTCAGAGGCTTCCAGTCTCAGGAAACAGGGTCAACTGAGGAATTGGTGAGGTGAGGAAGCTGTGGCTTGTTCTGCTTCTCTGATCTTCCAGCTTTAACCAAATACCTGGCTCCGGGTTTGATTTTATTAATAAGACCTTTTAAGATTCGTGCTACACTGGGGGGATGCCACTACAGAAGGAGAGAGAATGACAGACAAATGACACAAAGGTTTACTGACACAGCATCAAAGTAGGAAAAAATTTAACTAGAATTGTGTACAGTCCTTAAAAGTGTATGTATATGCATGTATATCTATATATGTATATGTATGTATACACATGTATACAGTGTGTGTGCCTTAAATGAAATTATGCTTTTCAGTCTAACAATACTGCCTCAAACAAGCAAAGATTTAAAAAGTCCCTGTACAAGGAATAAAAACCTTTTGAATGATTCATTCATCAAGTTAGTCCAGGTTACTCCCAAATATAGACTGTTGGAGTAGTCTTTGGTTGTTTCTCTGAGACTGAATGTGAGACAGTATTGTTGAAGATACTTAGGACACACAAGACTCAGATAATCTGAGTTGGTGTAAACCTGAAAGCCTCCTTCATGCAGTATAGCATCCATGGTACCAGGCAATAGTGTATGAGCTTCTGAGGGAGTTAAGAAATCAATAGTCCTACAGAGACAAGCAAACCAAACTAGAGTGATCTCATGAAATTTAGATCAACAACTGTGGAGACTGCATGGGACTGGATTAGGCACTCTAGGTATAGAGACAGTTGTATAGCATGATCTGCTTAAGGAGCCCCTGGCAGTGTGTTCAGAATCCATCCCTGGTACATGAGCAGGCCTTTTGGAGCCCACTTCTATGATGGGGCACCTCTCAGGGCCTTGAGGCAGGGGAAAGGGCTTGGACCTTCCACTACTAAACGTACCTCCTCATGGTAGGCCTTCCCTTCTTGTAGGAGGGAATGGGGTTAGGTTAGGAGGGCAAGGCTAGAGGGGCAGGAAAATAAAAGAGGGGGATCTTTGGTTTGAAAATGAATAAAAAAGTTTGTTAATAGAAAAAAAGAAATTAAGAAATTATTCAACCTATAAAAAATATAAAAATAAATTTAGCAAGCTAGTTGAGTTAAGTTGAACTAATTTAAGATGCAAAAGCTAATTCACACAACTTGAAAAAAAAAAAAAACAGGACCCAGGCAGTGGTGGTGTATGCCTTTAATCCCAGCACTCGGGAGGCAGGGGCAGGTGGATCTCTGTGAATTTGAGGCCAGCCTTGTCTAGAGCAAGTTCTGTGACAGGCTCCAAAACTACAAGGAGAAACCCTGTCTTGGAAAAACAAAGAACAAACAAACAAACAAAAAAAAAAAACCACCAAAAACACAGTAAGGTAGAAAGTAAGTTACTTTGTCAAAAAGAAGAAAAGGAGTAACAAAAGGTTGTATTCATTTTACTAAATTTCATAAAATAACTCATATTTATGTACTTTGCCCTGTTATCGACATCTAGAGGAATACCCTCTCTTTATAATTTCTGTGTGTGTGTGTGAGTGTGTGAGCATACGTCTTTGCATGTGCATGCAAGCATGTGTATATGTAGGTATGTATATGTTATTAAGGACAGAAGAGTTGGGCAAAAAATAAGGAAACAATTTCTGAATATTTATTTAAATGTAGTTTCTCCTTCCATTTTCCCACAGTAGGCTTGAAATTCTTACTTGGGTTTAAGACTCTGAGGTGGCAGAACATTACCATATTTTGGATATTTTCTCAAATACTCTGTTGTGGGACAAGATATGCTAGAATGTTCATAAACCGTTGTGGTTCTATGTGGACAAAAATGCCGTCTGTGCAACAAATAAACTGAAATGTTATTTTGTCTTTAAAAAAAGACACCTGGTAAAACACATGCAGATATATAAAATGAAGTCATTTAACACTCTCTGTGAAGTTAAACACATGCAGATTAAGGGTTTAAGTATATGAAATTTTATATGCTTCTAATGAGGGCCAGACCCATTTGCTATGGTTAAGCCACATAAAAATATCATCACAGAAATGGTTGAGTATGTGTCTGTGTCAGCCACTTTGCCACTTGCTTTTGGCTTCATTTTACTCTTATCAAAACCTAGTTAGAGATGGAGCCCATTAAAGATGTTCCTCTGGTCACCTTCTTTCATGCCATCACATAACTAATACAGAACAACCATGCCCATATGCAAAAACCGCTTCTTCTGCTCTCAGCATTCCTTAGGTGCCTGCAGCTCTTTATGTAGGGTTGAGGTCACGCGGACCTCATCCTGTCCCCATCCATTTTGACATGCCTATTGGTGTCCTCCATGTTCAGCTTGTGTTCAGACAGTCATGGTGAGGCTTTATGGGAGTTGCATCTGACAATTCTGGGAGACAAAATCTCTCAGTGAACTCCATGATCCACTGTTTCTTACAATCCTTCTGCGCTTTCTTCCACAATGTTCTCATAAAGAGGCTGGAGTGCTTTGTAGATGTATCCATTGGGACTGAGCTTTGTAACTGCAATTTGATATTAAGTAACAGGGGAGCCAATTTCAGATGTCTCTGGTAATACCTGCTGCTCTCCTGGAGCTTTCTCCTTGGACTTTACTTTAGGAGAGAAACTATCAGATTTTTTCTGGAAGTAAAATCTTCCCTGCTATGGGCTAGAACTCTTGTACTCTTGTTGATATTTTGAAATCCTACGGTTTTCTGATAATCTCCAGAATAATTTCCATGTACACACTGTAAAACATTCATATAAATTTTCTGTGTCTTAAAATACACAGAATAAGTTAAATTAAATATTCATTTAAATTAGAATGCTGTTTTAATAATATAGCTGCTTAGCTATCATCTTCTTAGGTTTAAAAATATGTTACTTACTTTCATTGCATGTTTTCAATTGACTTTTCAAATTATAGATAAATGTACTACATTGATGAGTTGTAAATGTACTGAAATGCTAAGATGTTTACCTTACTGAGCACCTTCTCTTGGTCCTAAGAACTGGACTTCTACTTTCTGTTAGATGAACACAGTAAAGGACAAAGAAGGTCAGAGCTCTACATAAATATTTTGCCTGTTTCCTTATTGAAATCTAATGGTGCAAATAAATCTCATTTAAAGAAGATTGAAAACATTTGTCTCATAAATAATTTCAAATTTTATTCTTGGTTTTGTTGTTAAGATTTTGACATTATTTGTGATTTTCCATATAAATAATATTAAATTTTTGTTTATTTTCTTTTTTATAGTTAGATTGATTATGTATAAAGACAAAAATGTAATGGACAATTGCCAATCAACATACACACATTAAATGACATGACAGCTAACCATACATAAACCTTTGAATACTACTCCAGAGGTTCTTTGCAAGAGGAAATAGATATTGTATAATTTTTTATAGATTTGTAGATTTTATAAAAAAAAGTACTATGTTGTTGCCATACCAACTACTGTACCAAGTATGGATGAGTTAGGAGCTCTCAACAAGCAGAATAAAATTACATAGATGAAATAATGGTCTATAGTATAGAGAATAGAGATTGATTTCTGTACCAGTGTTTGTCAGGTGGCTATTTGACACCGACTGAAGTGAAACAGGACGAGAAAAGAAACAAAATTTTACATGTGTCATAGAGTTAAGGTGTCCACAATGAGAATGAAGTGGAATGTGTTTTAGTGAGGATTCATGGGCCATGAAGGGTTAACAGTGACCATAGTCTACATCAGTTCAGAAAAGATACCTAGTATTCTGAGATTTAGCAACAAAAGGCTCACTAAAAAGCCATTTGTGAAGATTAAAGTAAACTTGTCACTTTAAATTGTCGTTTTGTGGCCAAAATAGGACAACATATATTTATTTAATTAAGTTATTAATAAAGGTGATAATGTCTGAGAAAGTATCCTCTTTTTTTTGCACTGAAATTGAGAATTTAGTTCAAAACAAAATCACAACAACAATAAATACAAAGGAACTCAGCCACGAATCCCTTAGGCCAGTCCAGAGGTAAGATCCTTCTGATCAAGGGTTCATGCATCTGTCACTTCCCACTTTGCTACTTTAAGTAAAAATAACCAACATAACAAATGGACTTTGTCTCTCAGACAGGAAACATGACCACCTGTATCTTAGTGAACTTTTTTGGGCTTTTTTAAATTTTTTATTCACTTTACATACCAACCATAGATCCCCCTCTCATCACTACTTGACCTCCAATCTCCCCCAACCAGGACCAAGCATCCCATCTCCTCCTCTAAAAGGGTGAGGCCTCCCATGGGGAATCAGGAAAACCAGTACCTTCAGTTGAGGCAAGACTAATCCCCTCCTTCCTGCATCAAGGTTGAGCAAGGTGTCCCACCACAGGTAATGGGCTCCAGAAAGCCAGCTCATGCATCAAGGATAGATCCTGATCCCACTGCCTGGAGCCTCTAAAACAGACAAAGCTACACAACTGTCTCCCATATGCAGAGGGCTTATTCCAGTCCCTGTCATTATAGAGCCTTCATCTAGTAGCTGATGGAAGCAGATGAAGAGGGCCACAGCCAAACACCAGGCTGAGCTCCAGGAGTCCAGTCGAAGAGAAAGAAGAGGGATAATATGAGCAAGGGGGGGGGGGTGTCAAGTTCATGATGGGGAAATCCACAGAGATAACTGAACCAAGCTCATAGGAACTCACAAAATTTAGACTGAGAGCTGTGGAATCCTTCAATTTTAATAAAACAATTACTGATCATGAAGTTCAGATGATAAAATCTGTAAGTGTGAATTGCAGTACAGTTTATTTTCTGTATTCACCCTTATTCACTTCTCATTAGAACTATAGAACAAGCTTTAGCCTGTTAAACTATTTCACAAGAAACCAGAGTGCAGTCTCATAAGCTCAAGTGTTGTGAACTGATCATCAGGAAGATAGACAAAAGAAGAACAAAGAATATGAAAGCACTGATGGCTGTGGGATGTCTTGCTGTACGCTGTGAATATGTATTGCTCTGATAGGTTAATAAAGAAGCTGCGCTGGCCTAGGGTGGGTCAGGTTATAGCTAGGCAGGAAATATGAGAAAGACAGGAAGAAGAAAGGCAGAGGCATAGGAGACCTGGCAAAA
>CABHPH010061659.1:0-10870 GCA_902168325.1 Peromyscus nudipes
CAGGGCAGCACTAAGAAACTGCACTGCCTAGTGGAGTTTAAAATCACGATGGGATGTAGAGTTTCATGTTGATTGCCTGCTATGATATCCACCATACAAACCAAGAGGAATTCTTCCCTCCCTGATCAAAGGTTTGATTTAGGAATAGAAAGGTGACTGGGGTGGTGTGACCTGGTCCTTGGAAGCTACTGTAGCAGCTATCTTGGAAACATTATTGGCTGCTGAGGACTGGACACTGTAGCTGTTAGCCAAAGGTTCCTGGTGCTCAGGGTCCAGCAGCTGAATAAAAACAGGAACCTGGCCTTATTCACTAGAAGACCAAGCTGATCTTATGAGGTAAATGGAGGTTTGTGCTAAGCAGCTCCTTGTAGGTGTGATCATGGGCGGCTAGTCCTTTATACCTCCCAGACAGTAGCATTCCAGCTCCCCTGTGATTTGCACAAGTTCAGGGACTCTTGCCATGGGGCTATCAAGGCCCTCAGGAGAGAACTGAACCTGGATTTCCTCAGCTCTGTGTGCCATCAGCCAGGAGCTATTCCAGAAGGAGCCTAGGCTACAAGTCTTGATCAGCAACACAGTCATCTTCTAGGACTTGTATATGGACACTGAAGATGGCCATGACATGGCTTTGTGATTTTGGAGTCAATCAAACCTTCTTTTTACCAGATAATAAGTTTAGAGTTCTCAGAAGTGGCTATTAACAGAACACCCTGGTAACATATATGATAATTACTTTAAAAAGTGTCCCCAGCTGGCCACACTTGTTAATTTGTTGTCACGAGCCTGCATTAAAGATCCACTGGAAAGGTATAAAGACTTTCACCTCTTCCATCTCTTAACATGGAGCAAAAAGTGTGTTGTGAAGGAATTTAGGTGGTTGTACAAAGAATGCATGATTGTCCAAGGCTGTGGACGACTCTGGAGGAAGAGAATCCTGGCACATCAGTGAAGTGATGTCTGGCATATTGAAGCTGGAGCAAGGAGTAAGAGCTATTTACAAACGGGATACCAGTTACATGGTGGTCAGGAATGCTGTTCCCAGAGCTCTTGCCACTTGAAAACCTAATTTTTGTTTTAGAAAGAGCTACTAAGGTACATATAGCAAGTTCCAAGATACCCAGGACTACACACAGTAAGGGAGATATATTTGTTTCAAGTCACTTAGCCACCATACCTCAGCTGTCCCAGCCATAGAATCTTTTTGTTTTGTTTGTTTTATTTTGTTTTGTTTTGTTTTTCAAGACAAGGTTTCTCTGTGTAGTTTTGGTGCTTGTCCTGGATCTCACTCTGTAGACCAGGCTGCCTCTAACTCACAGAGATCTGCCTGGGTTTGCCTCTGGAGTACTGGTATTACAGGCATGTGCCACCACTACCTGGCCCCATAGAATCTTAGGAGTAATAAACTGCAATTTATGTGGCATTGTAGAGACAAAATCAATTCAGACATGATTCAAACACCTAGAAACACGTAAAGAATAGGGAGGTTTTATGCAAATATGTGTTCTGTAGAGATCAAATGGCATATTCATGTGCCTGCTCCATACTTTGTTCTCCCAGGCCAGCCCTCTGCCATAAAGACAGAGAAGGAAATCAGACAAGGAGAGTAACATGGAAAGGAACTTTCAGACAGACCATGAATGTGGCAGATATGTAAATTAAACTATCTGTGGCATATATGATATGTGTATGTGTGATGAGGTATTCTGTACAACACTTTCACGTTATATTATGAGAAATATGAGGGAAGGATCTATATTTCAGAGATGCTGAGAAACTTAGTGACTAAACACTGTGATTTGTGGATATACCTAAAAATATTCCAAGGGTAAATTTAGGGTGTTGTTGAATTTGGTAGGTTATCAGTACAATCCAATTGGCTATGAGTGATAATTGTTGAAAGTAGGCAGTGGAGTACAGAGTGTTAATACGATCCTCCCTGCTTGTGTATAATGGAACAACTATGATTCAAATATTTGCCATGATACATGAAGGAAACAAGAGGGGGTGATATGGGAAAGGCAATGCCTCCTGCAATCTCAGTGTTGCTGGAGGAATGCAAGAACAAGTCTGAATGATTTCCCAGGTTCTCAACATTGGTGGGAGGGAGAAACACCTTATAAATCCTTCCCATCATTAAATGCTAGCAGCTACTTGAGACACTTTATGGAGAGTGTGCTGACATGAGAAAGAAACCTGGAGACCACTCAGAGGGCAGCTGCCCATGGATAACTTGTTTCTGAGAAGCTGGCAGCTGCTCTTGGGCCACAGAATGCCACAGAGAGCCCTTTCAAAGCTGGCACTCCCAGAGGGCCACTCTTTGCCCATTGTATCCTTATCATATGTCTTGATCCAGTACATGCTCTGCCCTCCAACTGTTCTCCTGCCTGTGAATCCCGGAATTTCATCCTTTATTCTCTTCAGCCAGCTCTGTTCTCCTAACCTTGGTGGCCACTGAGCACTGCCACATCCATCCAGTAACAACACAGGAGCTTTCAGAGTGACAACTGAGGTCTTAGGGCCACAGCTGAATTAAAAACACCTTTCTGACACAATTTGAGGTCTATTTCCTTGACAACCAAGTAGCTTGAGGATGTCTTAAGAAAATCACCACAAAAGATAAAATAACAGGCCATGGAGATCTGAGAATCCCAAAGAAGCAAAGGATACTTCGTGATATGGCACAGCCATATCTGAACTGAATGGCAGAAGTCATAAAGCCAGAATAGCTGCTTGACAAAGATCCAGCAAAGCTGAGCAGCATGATGGCTGCCATGCCACCTTTGGTTTTCATCTCCACCTGTTATATATATACGTGGGGAACTTTTAATATTTGTACAATTTGGAGATGTTGGATTGATGGAGAATTCCTTATGAATCATTTGTGCCTTCTCCCAGGAATGCTGCTTCTAAGGTTACCCAGGAAAGTCCTGATCATACTATTTCCCCCCCCCCCCCCGCTGCCACTTTGAGGGAGATATCCTTATCTACTTGAAGATCTTCCTTAAGCCTTTAAGGTTGTGACACATAAAGAAGTCAGAGGTCTCTTCATGAGGCTATGAGACACTCTTGAAACATCTGTCCCTGTACTTATACAGGAACAAGATATTCAAAACAAAATAAAATTAAAAAGGTCAACAAGATTTGGTGGGCTAAAGGAATTGTCCAAAGTTCAGATTGCAAGCCTCTTCCCACTGTACACTCAGACAAATACATGGCATATAACTCTGCCCTACATAGAGACATATTGATGAGCAAAGTATGGAGTGGAAAGATGATAAAAGTATGAGGTGTTAGGACCTCCCTCTCTTAGAAGTTAGCTCATGTAGAGCCACTATAATGTCATATGACCAAAGAACAACAGAATGCCAGGATTAGACATATAGACAAATTTTATAAGGATATGAATGTGAACATTGATTGTATTATGTCAGATTTTGAACAATAACTGCAGCATGCTTGGCCTGAAGATTTTTTCCTAAGCACACTGACCACTAAGAGTTAATAATACACTGCTTGAGACATGGCAAAATGCCCAGGATGGTTGAATATTTTGTTTTGGTCTAGTGTCCTGGAAGCAACAAAAGCAACCAGCCTGAGCACAGGCTGTCATATGCCTCTAGACTCTCAAAAATTGGGTTATGGGGCTAATGAGTAAGAACGATAACTCTCTTCATTAATGATGTCAAAACTTGAGGGGAAAATGATTGGAAATAATAACTCTTTTCTGTCATAGTTTATTAATGATGACTAAAAGATGAGCAAAAGGAAGTGAAACACATGTCCAAAAACAAAAATGAAATGATCTATGTTTTGGAATATCATGAATGTTTCTCTGCTAACTAAATTCTGTAAAATTAAAGAAACACTCTCGCTGCTGGTCAGTCAGGCTGCAAGATTCTCCAGACCACCATGGCCTGGTTCACTTCCTTCCCCGCTGGCTCTTTACACCATCTGCAGGACCCATCCACCGCTGGGGATGGCTCCCAGCAGTAATAGCAATGATTTTTGTGATCAAGATGCATTTTTTTCAAGTTGAACAGTTCCTTGGATCTCCTGGTTTTTCCCTTTCTCTTCTCTTTAAATTCTGTTAGAAATTTTACTTTTAATATTTAAAATTTTTCAGACATATGTAGAAAATTTCTGCATCCTTTGGTTTTCTCTGTGCACATGCATCCTGTTGCTATGGGAATATGAACCAATGCAGGAAGTAATTCACCCAGGTACTGAGAGAACACAGAAAAAATTCTTTAACCATGAGCCCAAGACCCTTGCTAGGGCTTAAGGGGAACCGGCCCAAAGAAAAACTATTCATTGTTTATAAAAAGGAGAGCTATAACAGTATACTCTTATATATAACTTCATCTATAGCAGGATCTAGGATTCCATCTCAAGAAACATTTTCTGAGCAATTAAGCAAGTTTCTTTTTCCTATGTCATTTTTCCTTATATTGACCATAGACTATTTTCTGACATAATACATGCTGATTACTATTTCCCCTGCATCTATTTCTCCCTGTTTCTCCCCACCTTCCCTACCATCTGGATGCACTCCTTTTCTGCCACTCATTAGAAAACATACAGTTTTCAGAATAGGACAAAATCAATGAATAGAAGGAAAAGAGCTCAAGAAAAGGCACAAAAACAGATGCAGACAGAGAGCTGCTTGCTCACATACTCAGAAATCCCATAAAAGCACTAAACTGGGAGCCATAATATATATGCAAAGGACCTTTGGGGTTAAAAAAGAGAGAGAAAATTAAAAATAATAAGTAAAAAACTTTAAAAATTAAAAATTAAAGAAAAAAACAGCAGCAGAAGAAAAGACGTGATATGACATTATGAGACAAGGAATCTTTGAAGATGCCCTTGAGTTCCTTTTAATTTGGCCATCTAATGCTGGACATGTGGCCTACCCTTAAGAATAGTTTGTTTCCCTGGTTAGAGATAGTTTCTGGGTTAGGGATGGAGGTATGTGTCCACTTTGCCTTTCAGCTCAAGGACCCCATGTGGTGCAGACCCATGTGGACCCTGCTCATGCTGCCTTGGTCTGTGTCAGTTTATTTTTTTTTTTCATTT
The DNA here is from genome assembly GCA_902168325.1 of Peromyscus nudipes. NCBI lineage: Eukaryota > Metazoa > Chordata > Mammalia > Rodentia > Cricetidae > Peromyscus > Peromyscus nudipes. The sequence continues at coordinate 5,077 of CABHPH010061659.1, forward strand.
TTCTTTATTTAGAAATTTTCTACTCACTCCACATACCACCCACAGATACCACCTTCTCCCTCCTACCACCACCCAGCCCTCTCTCCCAAGCCACCCCACATCCCTACATCCCCCAAATCGAGGTCTCCCATGGGGAGTCAGCAGAGCCTGGCACACTGAGCCCTGGCAGGTCCAAGCCCCTCCCCACTGCACCAAGGCTGTGCAAGGCATCACACCACAGGAACTGGATTCCCAAAAGCCTGCCCATGCACCAGGGATGGATCCCAATCCCCCTGCCTGGGTGCCCCCACAACAGTTTGAGCCAAACAACAGTCTTCTGTATCCAGAGGGCTTAGTCCAGCCCCGTGGGGGCTCCACAGCCACCAGTCCACAGTTCATGGGCTTCCACTAGTATGGCCGGTCATCTCTGCACGTCCTCCCATCATGATCTCGACGTTCCCAGCCTACAGAATCCCTCCTCTCTCTCATCAATTGGATTCCCGGAGCTCAGCCTGGTGCCTGGCTATGGATCTCTGTATCTGCCTCCATCTGTCACCGGACAAAGGCTCTATGATGACAGTTAGGTTATTCTCTAGACCGGTCATCAGAGTAGACTGGTCCAGGCACCCTCTGGACTACTGCCAGACCAAGTTGAGGCCATCCTTTTAGATTACTGAGAGCCTCCCCAGCATACTGCCTCTTTCTATTCACATGATGTCCTCATCTATCATGGTATCTCCCTCTCTGCCCTCCCACTCTGTCCCTGTTTCAACTCCACCCTCCCATTTCCCTATGTTCTTATCCCCCACTCCTTGCCCCCCAACACCCAGTCCACTCATGTAGATTTCATCCACTTCTCCTTCGCTGGGTCATCCATGTGTCCCTCCAGCTATGTAAATCAGTTAAAGTAAAATTATCACAGGATTTGTCACTAAGTAGATACTCAAGAACGTATTACTATTGTTTATTATGTTGTTTCTTTGCTATCAGTTTATTATACTTGTCTTAGTGTTATTAGTATGTTACAGATAAGATTCCTCTATGTAGGGTGTTTGATGAGGTTGGTGACAAGAGTTAAGGATTCTCAGAGTCCTAATTTTTTAGTGTTTTCTACCGTTAGCTCAGATATGTCTCAAGTCTCCCTTGGAGCAGAGTTGCAGAGCTAGGGGGACATTTAAGGAATGTTCAACTCATCATTCTTTTTGTACACCTAATGGGGATTTTAAGAAAGGGAGACTGATCTCTGCAATGACAAAAGTGTTGGATTAGCTCCTTCTGAAGCACTCTCTTCTCGGGATTTCATAACACCATTCATGCTTAATTTTCCTCCCAGCTCCTCCCAGTTTCTTTGTTGGTTTCCTTTTGTCTGTCTACCCTTTAAATCTTGATGTGTCTTAATGACTGTTTCCCTCTTATCTCTGAGTCTTTTCAATCATGTTTGTTCATGGTCCTACCTATATTTATGACCTCCAATTTTATATTTTTAATTTCTGAATTTTCTTTTCATATATACCCAAAGAGCAACACGTCAAGTAATCAATCCTTTCCCTTGTTATCTCTGCAAAGAATCTGCCTTCCTTCTGCCGTGTGTGCTCTTTTAGTATGTGCACCACAATTAACCTATGAGACCAAGCAGAAACGTAGGAATAGTTTTTGACTCTTTTTTTTCCCACCATTGCCATGTTTCTACTCCTAATTCCTTTGGTCTCCAAGACCTGTGAGGACTAGTCTAGGATACTTATTATCTCCTGCCTAATCATTTTAATCACCTACTAACTTTTCTCCTTGAACAAACCATCAACATTTCCTATACATCCTCTGTAACCTGTCCCAAGAGATCTTGAATACTTTTCAAGGCAGACTCTTACACAGTGTGTCTGTGTGGCTTCCCAGTTCTCCCTGTTTTTCTGTATTACTCAGAAAAGCAAACCTTTTCCTTTTTTCCTTCTATTTCTGATCCAATTGTGCTTTCCCTAACACTATGGACTTCCTTAATCTTGTTGTAAAGACCAGCTTCTCACCATGTGGCAGACTCCCCCATGCCAGCTTAATTCAAGCAGTATGTGTTTTTCTCCTTCTCTACTCCATTCTCCTCCATCCAAGCAGCCATCAAGAGTTCAGTTTGCTTCCTTCCTTGGGGTTCTTCTTTTAAACCCTAATAAAATTGTCCTCAAGCATATGAAATAGCTTAGCAGGTAAAGGAACATACCTGATGACCTGAGTTCAATCCCTGTGATCCACATGGTGGATGGAGAAAACTGACTTCAGCAAGGCCTCTTTCCAAGGCTGCTAAGCCCAATACAAGAGTCTTTCCTGAGATGGAAAAACCGGAAGCTCTGTCCAGTCTGAGAAAGTAACTTTTCTGTTCACTCCAGAACTTGCCATTTGCGACTCTCCAAAGCAAAAGAACCTATGTAAACAAAACCATGCAGATCCAGCACTGAGAGAAGAGGTACAGATGGGAAAGGATGGGGCCACATCCTCCCATTGCGCACCCTCAGAATGGCAGCAGGAGGACAGGAAAGCTAGGCTTCCAAGTTCAGCAACATTAACAGCTTCTCTTAACCTGCTCAGACTTCCCATCCATAGGGTCAGAGTCACAAGAAGTGGGAAAAGGCACTGGACACTCAGGACCCACCCCAGCCTTGGAAGAGCATCTCCATTTAGTCCACTGGTCTGTGGACTCTCACCCTGGCCGGTTTCAATGGGGGCTGGGGAAGGAGTAACGGAGAGAGGCACCTGTTCTCTGATGGTGGACTCCGAGCCTGAGGAGGTCACTGTTTGCAGTGTGGCTCAGGTAATGTGCCCTATGACTGGGGAGGAAGAGCTATAACTACAATAGGGAACCTCCTGTTGTGTGTGCTGCAAGCAGCTCTTTTTTTGATTTGGCCCGTTAGGCCTTGTTGTACCCCATCTAGTCCTCCAGAGGGAGACAAATGCTGCTGGCTTGGTCTCCTAGGCCTGCTTTTGAGGTTCCCATGCAGTCAGCTGTCTGGCCCAGGCCTCCCTGCAGAATTTCTCCAGGCTTTGGCCCTTCATGGGACCCCTCGTGGAACTTCTGCATAGGTGCAGTAGGGTGCATGGGCCTTAAAGATGAAATCAACAGGAAGCAGGTGGCAGTTTAAGGTTCCCCGTTCTTCAGTGCCCACACTTGGGGACAGCTGCTGCAGGAGATGTTCTGGGGTTACCTTAGGGTGAAGAAACCAAGCAAACACGGAGGGTGGGTCTTGGAGGTGGCCAGAGGGAAGTGGTCTGGAGGAACTTCCTCAGACAGGAGAGGATCGGCTGGTAACTTGATCCATTCAACAAGGGCCCCTGAAGGGCCAGGTTGCCCCAAGAGCTGGTGGTACCTGAACGCTCTGCTTCTAGATATTCCATTGAAGTTATTTTTCCAAGACCACATTTCATGGACTTATATACATAAATGTGAGAGATTGAATTTCCTATTTGTTTGAGTTGTGTGCTGCCCTGAGAGGTGGTTTCCAGTCTGAATTAGGATGTGATTTTGAACTTCCAGAAAACTTTATTACTCTGCTCCTCTCAGAGTAGCTATGAGAGGGAGGAACACTAATGACTGCTTCCTGACCCAGAACCACCTGCTCTAATATTGGACATTATTACTTCTGCCACTTGCACAAACCTCATTTCCTCACAGCATCACACATATGGACTTTTATCATGTGAGCATTAGAGGATAAAGTCAGTCAAGAGATGTTAGTGGGATAGACAGAGCCAGGCCCAACTTACATTGTAAATGCTTATAAAATGGTAGGGAGTGAAAAGCATTCAAGAGGGAAATTAATCTTTAAATCACATAATCCGGGCCCTTTCTTAAGCTTCCTGGTGCTTCAGAGCCCATTTATACTCTTGCAGTCCGTTTCCTAAATATCAATGTAGTGGACAGGAGGGACTTACAACATCCAATACACAGAAGGAACCAAAATACCACACTAGCAATTGGGCAATTGGGTGCAGGATCAAGTTGCTGTGCAGGCAACTGATTCACACAGGCTTCTAGATTTCCAAGTCCAAAGCATTTTTGTGTTTCTCTGTCTGAGGGGGCTACTGAGGTGTTCTTTCAGCAAAGTGATAGAGGCTAATTGTTCTGAAGGGTCTGTTCTGTGTGACTCTGTGCCCCAGACATCACTCCACACCCTCTTTAACCTTCTCTACCCTTGGATTGACAATCCTCAGGAGGATTCCATATGCAACCTCTAGCTACTGAAGAAGAACATTTTCCTATGACTTCAGTTTGATGCTGTGGAATGATCTGGTTTCTGTGCCTAAGAGCAAGGCCTCTTTCCAAGGGTGCTAAACCCAATACGAGAGTCTTTCCTGAGGTGGAAAAAATGGAAGCTCTGTCCAGTCTGAGAAAGTAACATTTCTGTTCACTCCAGAACTAGCCATTTGCAACTGTCCAAAGCAGAAGAACCTATGTAAACAAAACCATGGAGATCCAGCAGGTTTTTTGCAGGGCTTGTGGCCTGGAGTCAGACTCTAGGTATGTGTCTAATAAAGTTGTGGAAAACCTGTCTCCCAGTTCCATCCAATACCCATGCATCTCCTGAAGTCCCGCTGAAGAATAGATTACATCATCCTCAGCACAGCACCTGATACACCTGAAAGGGAAAAGGACATAGGGCAGAAAAACCTGTGTAACAATACAAGTGTTTGTAACTGTGTTTGGGGTGCTACCTGGGTGCGTGCACATATGTAGAGGAAGTGCTCAGTATGTATTTTTCTCCTGGAACCCTCTTGAAACACACGTAGATATATATCCATGGACTAAATCCAAAAGGGACAATTGTTCAAGCTCATTGTAAATCAAATAATGGCACATCAAGTTTACTATTGAGTTCCACTAGAGAACCATTAAGGTATATTTAAAATAGAGGTAAACACTTAATGCATGGTGTTAAAACTGAGCCTCAGTATATAGCCCAGGCTGACCTTGTACCCTAAACTGTCTGCCTCAGGCTCCCAAATGCTGGCACCACAGGCACATGCCATTAGAGACACAGGTTCCTGTTTAATGTGTATTCTCCATACATTATTAGAGACATATTTATGCAAAAAAGAATTATGTGAGAGGCTGGAGAGATGGCTCAGGGGTAGTGAATACTGGCTGTTCAAGAAGAGCTGGGTTCAGCATTCCCAAGGTGGCTCACATGAATCTGTAACCCCACTTCCAGAGGGTTACACCACCCCCTTCTGACTTCCATAGGTACCAGGCACACACATGGTATACACATATGCATGCAGGCAAAACACTGATACACATAAAATAAAATAAATGTGAAAGTAAATTTTAAAAGAATTTCTTATTTGTAGCTAAAATTTACCTTACTATCTAGCACATGCTTGCAATGACTTATTCCTTCCCACACTCGAACATTTCAGGAATGGAAAAATGCATTTTTTCCTGTCCACTAGAATTTTTTTCAATCACTCTGCAGTTGTAGGCCCACAAAATATCGCCTGTCAATGTTAAAGCCAAAGAAAGGTGCTCACCAAAATCAAAGAGGAAAGAACAAATGCATCACCATCATATTGGGAAGAAATGACCAGGGTGGAGGTGACCTACGCCCCCACAGCCATCTCTGTGAAATCTGCAGCCAGAAGGGAAGCAGGATGCATGCCTGCAGAGAGGGCACTGGGTGATACAGAAGCGTCCCACATCATTGAAACTTCTGGTCTGATTTTAACTGAAGAAGATTTGAGAATGGGATACAGGAGGGAGTGCAGAATTGGACAAACAAGTATTTAACCACAGGAGACATTGCTGCCATGAGAGCCTGATTGTTGCTCTGGGCAG
>CABHPH010061660.1:0-13839 GCA_902168325.1 Peromyscus nudipes
AGAACTTAGGACATTCCAAACAGACATGAACCCTACTGTTGCTTGTAACTTTGGTAATGTTCCACTGCTCACTGTAAAAAGAAGCTTCTCTGACTAAGGTTAAGAACATCACTGATCTAGGGTTTTAAATATAAATATTTAGAAGGCAGCTTGACCTCCTATTTCCAGTCTTCTTAGAGAGTGACCTTTCTGTGTCCTGCATCCAAAGTGTATGTACCTTTAGTATAATAGCGTCTAACCAATTAGTTATGGCTGGCAGCCAAGAGGGACGATAATAGCCCATGTTGTTTTGGGTGCTTTGAGGGCTCCCTGACCAATAACTCATAGGGCAGGAGCCTATGCCTAGCACTGAGATCTTCATTTAGTATCCCATGGCTTCTGAGAGCAGACCTGTCCTACACACATGGAACCTCTTTTCAAACCCCTTTAAACATATTTATAATTGGCTTGTAGACTAGTGAGTTTTCCTGAGGTGTCTTCACACATCCTTAGTGTTGGTTAACTGCCCCCTACTTTCCTCTCATCTCCCTGCTTCCATCTCCCTTAAACCTTTAACCCACACTATTCAACCCTTGATAGGAAAACATAAGGATGTTTGACCTTAAGGGTTGCTGTTGCTGTTGTAGTTGCTGATTTGTGTTACACAAAAATCTGTTAAATGTCCTGAGACAAAGACAGAATTTTCAAAAGTTTCTGAAATAGTCCCAAACATATTTCTGCTACTTTTACAATATGTTTATATGAAACAGGACTTTTAGTGATGATAACTCAATACTCTGAAATATGTTGAAATCACTCTGTGTACTGTAGAATCAACTATGCAGGAGGTTCTTACTTGACCTGTGGACGATAGATGGATCTTGAACAAATATAACATAATGTTGTATGTGAGAGATGATGAGGGCTTGAGGTAGGGCAAGGATAAAGAGATTGAGGAGAGAAGTATTTGCTTACACAATTCAGATGAACTAGAAATCAAAGTATCATTATCTGCAGATGACATGAGAGTATGCATAAGTGATCCCAAAAATTCTATCAGGGAACTCCTACTGCTGATAAACACCTTCAGTAAAGTGGCTGGATACAAGATTAACTCAAAAATTCAGTAACCCACTAGGTGGTGGTGCTGCACACTTTTAATCCCAGCACTTGAGAAGCAGAGGCAGGGGAATCTCTGTGAGTCCGAGGCCAGCCTGGGCTACAGAGTGAGTTCCAGGAAAGGCTCCAAAGCTACACAGAGAAACCCTGTCTTAAAAAACAACAACAACAAAATTCAATAACCCTCCTGTATACAAATGACAAAAAGACTGAAAAGAAATCAGGGAAACAACACCCTTCACAACAGCCAGAAATAATGTAAACTATCTTGGGGCAACCCTAACCAGCCAAGTGAAAGACTTGCTTGACAAAAACTTCTTTGAAGAAATAAGTTTAAGATTTCACAAGATGAAAAGCTCTCCCATGTCCATGGACCAGTAGGTTTACATAGTCAAAATGGCCATCCTACCAAAAGCAATCTACAGATTCAGTGCAATCACCATTAAAATTCCCATACAATTCTTTACAGACCTTGAAAGGACAATACTCAACTTCATATGGAAATACAAAACCCCCAGGAAATCTAAAACAATCCTGTACAATAAAACAACTTCTAGAGGCATCACCATCCTTGACTTCAAGCTGTGCTATAGAGCTATCATAATAAACACAGCTTGATCTTGGCATAAAAATAGGCACATGGATCAATGTAATCAAATTGAAGACCCAGACATAAATCCACACACCTATGGACACCTGATTTTTGATAAAGAAGGCAGAAGTACACAATGGAAAAAAGAAAGCATCTTCAACAGATGTTGCTGGTTTAACTGTATGTCTGCATGTAGTAGAATGCAAATAGATCCATATTTATCACTCTGCACAAAACTTGAGTCCAGTGGATCAAAGACCTGAACATAAATCCAGACACACTGAAAGTGATGGAGGAGAAAGCAGAGGATAGCCTTGAGTGCATTGGCACAGGAGACAACTTCCTGAACAGAGCACTGATCATGCAGGCACTAAGGTCAACAATTAATAAATGGAACCTCATGAAACTGAAAGGCTTCTGTAAGACAAAGAACATTGTCAATAAGACAAAAATGCCGCCCACAGAGTGGAAAAAGATGTTTATCAATTCCATATCTGCCAAAGGGCTAATATCCCCAAAGAAAAAAATAACTCAAACAACTAGTCATCAACAAATTAAATAATCCAACTATAAAATGGGTCACAGATCTAAACAGAGAATTTTGTTTATTAAATTATTTTTCATTGTACATACCAAACACAGTTCCCTTTTCCTCCCCTTCTCCTGCTACCTTGCCTCCCAACACCATTCCCATCCACTCCTCAGGGGGAGTAAGGCTTCTCTTGGGGAGTCAACAAGTCTGGCATACCAAGTTGAGGCAGGACCAAGCCACTTTTTCCTGCATCAAGGCTGAGCATGGTATCCCACCACAGGGCATGGGTTCCAAAAATCCAGTTCATGCTTTCAGAATAACTCCTGGTCCCACTGCCAGAGGCCCCACAAACTGGTCAAGCCACACAACTGTCACCCACATTCAGAAAGCCTAGTTCGGTCCCATGCAGGTTTCCCAGCTGTCAGTCCAGAGTCTGTGAGCTCCCACTAGCTTGGGTCAGCTGACTGTGGTTTTCCCCATCATGATCTTAATCCCTTTTGCTCATATGATCCCTCCTCCCTCTCTTCACCTGAATTTCTGGATCTCAGCCCATGCTTGGCTGTGGATCTCTGCATCTGCTTCCTTCAGTTACTGGATGTATTCTATGATGACATTTAGGGTTGGCACTACTCTGATTACAGGAGGGAGGCCAGTTCAGGCTCCTTCTCCACTATTGCTTTGAGTCTTAGATGGGGTCATCCTTGTGGATTCCTGGTAATTTCCATGGCAGCAGGTTTCTCCCTAACCTCGTAATGTCTCCCTCTGTCAAGAGATCTCTTTCATTTCTCTCCCTCTCTGTCCCTACCCCAACTAAGCCATGTTGATCTCTCCTGTTTCCATTCCCCATGCTGTCCCTTTTACCCCCTCCCAGTTTACTCAAGAGATCTTAATTATTTCCCCTTCTTTGGGCACTCCATGTGTGTCCCTCTTAGGGTCCTTCTTTTCCCCTAGCTTCTCTGGGATTGGGGACTGTAACCTGGTTATCCTATGGTTTGTGTCCAATATCCAGTTATGAGTGAGTACATACTGTTTTTGTCTTTCTGAGTCTGGGTTACCTCACTCAGGAAGATTTTTTTTCTAGTTCAGGAAAAGCCCAGATGAGCTCATTGCTGCCTCTGGAGCAACTGCTTCTGGCCTGTGAACAGAGTTGACACTACCTGCTGCTCCCTAAAATACAGAGAGGAAGTGAGATTTTGTAGATGTAAAAATATACAAATTCTGAGTATTTGGAGTTCCTTTAAAGGGAGATTGACCTGGATATGCCTGACTTAATCAGGTCAAAGCCATTAAAGAGAAGCCGTTTCCTCTCTGCTGTGCATCCCCTTGCTGGTGTGATAGCTGAGATCCCACATGTCAGGGGACTCTCAGTGCCTGTAGGACCTTAGGGAAGCAGCCAGCCCACAGTTAATGAGGGTGTAGCAACTCAGCCACACAGTTCCTGTGTAAACATACTGACTGAGTTGGGAAGGAGAGTCTCTGAGCACCCAGATGAGAATGCAGCCCTGACAGCACCTTGAGTGTATCCTATGAGACCCTGAGCAGAGGACCCAGACATACCCTGCCCAGATTATAGGTGTTGAGCTCATAAGGCACTGAGTTTGCAATAACTATTATGCATCGGCAGAAAACTAATACAATACAGTTTCAGTACTGTGATCTAGGACTGTAAACTTGAAAAATTCAGAAGACATACATCTGAGAAAAGTTGCTAAAGATCATTATGTTGAACTTTCTTGTTCCACACGGGAGGATGCAGACGCTCAAAGAAGGCTCATGTAGAAGATGTCTAGGAAGTTAACCGTCCATGATCGTGGCTGTGCACTCTTGGTCCTCTGGAGTTCCGGTATCTGCAATGATAGAACAACAAGAAAATGAAATGGAGCTGGGTGTGGTTCCGTGATCCAGCTTTTGGGGGAAGGGGCAGGTGGGTTGTAAGTTCACCATCAGTGAGTGTTAGATCGTGATTCCCAGGTGAGCACAGGATATATAGTGAGACGTTATTTGTCCCTACCCCCTAAAAGAGAGTGAAAATGGAATTATAATTGAAGGAAAGCAAAAAGAGAGTGTGTGCACACATGTGGAAGATACTGCAGAAAAAGACTAGACTATTGGACATGGAGGAGAGAAGATCTGATAAATCCAAGACTGTGATACATGTTCGTGATGGACACAGAGATGCAGGTCAGAATCAAAACAGTAAAAACAGCTACAGAAGCCTCTATCTGTGATTTACTGAAAAGGGGTTTTTGTAACCCCAAGCACATAGAAGTGAAAACATATTAGGGTGAGAACGTCAGCAAGACAACTGACAACCTTCAGTGTTCAAAGCTCTTATTATTTTGAATGATCCAGAAAAAGTTTTTTTGTAGGTTCAAAATTGCTTTCTGGTCAATCTATTGAGTATAGAAATGCTTTGAAATAGTACCAGAGAGGCCTTTATTAGCAAACAAGTTCTTATATTATGAAGCACACAGAGTAGGACAAACACACATAAGAGTTTAAAAAATTTCTATTTCACAGCTTCCTTCCATGGAAGCAAAACTTCTAGGTTCTATGGCTGAGATGTACTGGGGAAAGAGAAAGCTAAGAGACTGAACCCCACTGAGCAGCAACCCCAGGAGGTTTTTGTTTAGCCCTGGAGCACTGTGGGAGGAAGCTCCTTACCCTGCTGACAGTAATAGGTTGCAGCATCATCAGCCTCCACAGGATGGATGGTGAGGGTGAAGTCTGTCCCAGACCCACTGCCACTGAACCTGGCAGGGACCCCAGATGCTAGGTTGGATGCTCTATAGATGAGGAGTTTGGGGGGCTGTCCTGGTTTCTGTTGGTACCAGTGCATATATTTGAAAATGATGTCACTGACACTCTGGCTGGCCTTGCAGGAGATGGTGACCCTTTGCCCCAGTGACACAGCCAAGGAAGCTGGAGATTGGGTCAACATGATGTCCCCAGTGGTTCCTAGAATGGTAAACATACACATTACTGTCACAGATTTACTGAAACCATCCTGGTGTAGCTCCATTGTATGTAGAGTCTTTAACAGCAATCATGATCTTTACTTTGAAAAAAAAAAAAGAGGAGAGAGCTAGGTAAATCGGGCCTGGAGAGATGGCTCAGTGACTAAAGGCACTGGCCAGGGAACCCACATGGTGTCTCACAATGTCTGTAGCTCCAATTACACAGGATTAGCGGCCTGTTCTTGCCTCCACAGGCACCAGGGATATTTGTGATACACAGACATGCATACAAACCAAACAGCCATACACATAAAGTAATTAAAAAATAAGAAAATTAAGGTAACTGGGAACCACAAAACTAAATAAAAGCCATAATTTCAATGATCAGGACACCAAAGCATGGAAAAGAGTTATGCCCACAGTGGTTGCTCCCAACACTGCACCCTCTCACCTGGAACCCAGAGCAGCAGTACCCACAGCAGGAGAGCAGCTGACCCCATCTCTGAGACCTGGACTAGAGGATATTCTTGGGCACTGGCAAGCTGCCTTTAAAGATGCTTTGAGCAATCTGCACTTTGGCTAAAGTCTCAATATGCAAATCAGCTCAGAAAAGCTTGACTTGGTGCTCAAAGGACACCTACTCTTGTGTCACCCTATGGCAGTTAGTATTAGCAAAGAATTCCCTAGAGTATTTTAAGTGTATCCCAAGTGATTTTGGGGCTGCCCTATGGAATCACGGTCTGTTATTTTGAGGTTCCATGTGCGGGGTGTACTCTCACTGCTCTGCTGTAGAGGATATTATATGTAGGAGCACTTTTATCCCTTAGAATTATTTTTTTCAAAACTTTTTATTGATTCTTTGTGGATTTCACATCATGCATTCCAATCCTATCCATCTCCCTGTTCCCCTGCTTCCTTCTTCTGTCCTTACATCCTCCCCCCAAAACAAAATTTAAAAGTAACACCCAAGACCCCAAAACCAAACCAACCAACCAGACAAACAAACAAAAAAAGCAAAAAGAAAAGGAAAAAATATTGGGCATGGATGCTGTAATGTGGCCCTATGAGTCACACAGTATATCCTTTAGTCCATATGTCTTTATATGTAAGTACTATTTTCGAAGAGTCATTGGTCAGGTTGGAGGCCGCTGGCTTCCGCTACATCCTAATACCAGGCCTTCACTGGGACTCAACTGGACATCCTATGTGTCCTGGACATTCTGTAGCTTTGCATCTGTATGTCTGGCCCCTTCACATGCTTCAGCAGTTCATAGATGAGTTGGGTGTCTGGGTGGGCTACCTGTAGTCTTGCTTCTGGGCCTGGGTGGTAGCTGGGTTGGTCAACTTGCCAGCTTTCTCTCATCATCGCCACCCAGGCAAACTCTCCAGCAGTGCCCCAGCCAGCTCACCCAATGTAACAGACAGCAAGGACCAGGACCAGTTTTCCTGCTCTCACACCCTGGGGTCTAGCTCACTGAAACTCAGACCACCAGGGCCAGCTCTACAGGTTTCTCCAGGTGAGATGCAGAGCACACTCTTGGGTTTCTGCACTTGGTGAGGAGGGGCAGGACCAGCTCCTCTGTTCTCATGCCCCTGAGGTCTGCTCTCCTGCCTGTCACAGGTGGTAAGGTGTGAGGAGAAGGCCTATTTCCTTTACCCTTGCCATCCCATGGCATTCCAGGGAGGGGATGGGGACAGCTCTCCTGCTCTCATGCCTACAGACCTGGCTCACCTGAGCCCCACCAACAGGGTCAGCTCTAGTGTGCTGCCCTGGTGAGATGCCATGCCACTCTTCCATGTGCTGCAGCTGATGAGGGGCAGGGCTAGTTTTCCCACTCTGTGATCCGGGGGCCAGCTCTCTCACCTGGTGCAGGTGGCAAGGCGTGAGGGGAGAGAGTGCATGTTTTCCTTACCCATGCTATCACATGGTAGATGAGTGGGTTGGGATCAGTCCTTCTGCTTTCATGACCCCCAGCCTGCTCACCTGCACCCCCCACCAACAAGGTCGGCTCTACTGTGCTGCCCAGGCGAGATGGAGGCCCGTTCTCCCTAGTGCTGCTTCTGGTGGGGGACAGTGTTAATTCTCCATGACCTCAGTGTCAGCTCTTCCACCTGCCACAGGTAGTGAGGGGCAGGAGATGGGGGATGTCATCTCTTTCTCACCCCCTCTACCATATGGCAGATGAAGGGTAGGGCCAGATCTCCCACAAGCACTGGGGTCAGCTTGACTCTGCTGCCCAGGCTAGGAGCAGGGTCCACTCTCCTGAGTGCTGCAGCTGGTGAGGGGCAGGATCAGCTCTCCCACTCTGTGACTCCAGGACCAGCTTTTCCAGCTTGCAGTGGCAAGAGGTGAGGGGCAGTATCTCTCCCTCGCCTATGCCACTGAGTGACAGACTGTGGGGCTGGCTCTCCCACTCTGCATATTGAGGTCCAGCTAACTTGCACCTATGCCAACAGGGACAGCTCTACTGTGCTGCCCTGGGGTGGCACAGGGCCGGCTCTCTGGAATGGTACAGTTGTTGAGGGGCAGGGCTATCTCTGTGCAGCCCCATCCTCACTGCTTTCAGTTGTAACAGGAGCCAAGGACATTAACACAGACCACGGCTGCAGCAGGGCCATGGACCCAGACATGGTCCCTGGGAGCAGTCCAGTCCAGGACCACACCATGGCCCTAGGAGGCAGTGCAGGTCACTTAGATTGGTGTGGACCCAACAGCAGCATGGCCCTTGAACACCCACATGGCCCCAAGTGTGGGTCAGGTCCTGAAAATCCACACTGCCTTCGATGATGTCAGGAGCCTCAGACATCAGTGCAGGTCCTGTCTTCGGCAGAGCTACAGACCCAGACATGGCCCTGGCTGCATCTCAGGACTGTACAAAGTCCCTGGGTGTCAGCATGTGTTATTCAGGTCTGTATGGGCCCAGTAGCAGCACAGTTCTCAGGCACCAAGAAGGCCACAGGTGAAGACCCAGATCCTTGGCATCAGTGTGGACTTTGGTGGCAACACAGGCCACAGACACCATCACAGACTCAGGCTGCAGTAGGACCATGGTCAACAACAGCCCAGGCCCAGATGTCATCATCATGGCCCTAGTTGGCATTGCAGGTCACCCAGATGGACATGGAACATGTTCTGGCATGTCCCACAAATGCCAACATGTCCCCAGGTTATCCACTCAGCCTTTAATGGTAAGAGGAGTCACCAACATTAACACAGACCCTGGCTGTGGTAGGGCCATGAAGAATACTTCCTCATTTCTGGACTGAATGATACCATGGCCCCTGGTGGGTGTATGGGCCACCGAGGTCTGTTATCCTTGGAGACAGTTTGACCCTTTAAGACCAACTAGGTTTCAGGTGTTGGCCCAGACTTCAGGTCTCTGCATGGCTCTCAGTGGCAACAGGAACCATGGACATCAACTCAGAGCCACAGCAGGGCCATGGACCCAAACATCTCTGGCAGCAGTTTGGGCTGGACATCACTGTGGTCCGGGTTTTGGCACAGGAATCCTGGATTGACATTGTTCCTCTGGGAGCACATCCCTTGAACATCAACTTGGTCACAGGTAGCGGCCCAGACTCTGGGTGTACAAAGGGCCCTCTTTGGTAACAAGAGCCTTAGATATCAACACAGACACCCTTAGCTGCATAAGGTCATGGACCAAGTCATGGCCCTCGGAAGCAGCCCAGACCTGGACATCTGTCCCTGGCGGTTGTGGGGTATCTACGTCAGCCTATTCCTCATTGCCTTTGACTCTTCATGAATTGTTCTGTATCTCTCTCTGCAATCTTGCCAATTGTACTCACTCACCATAAGGGTGCCTGACTGCCTGATGGGCGGGTGTGTGGGAAAATTCTTCCTGCACCAAGTCTGGGGACCTGGGGTGGAGCTGTGCTTTTCCTCTTGAGTCTGTCAAGCCTAGATCAGAATTAAACTTTTAAAAAAGTCTTTATTTTTATTTTATGTATAAGAGTATTTTGTCTGCATGTCTGTGTACCATATCTTTGCCTGCTGTTCTTGGATGCCAGAAGAAGCCATGGAATTGTCTCTCAGACTAGACACAAATGGCTGTGAGCTGCCATGTGGATGCTTGAAACTGAGCCAGTGTACTAGGGGTTGAGGTGGGGAAGGGCATCTATTCCCTGCTCACACCACCATATGGCAGATGAGGAGCAGGACCAGATCTCCCATGCTCACGTTCTCAGGACAGTTTATCTGCTCCACCCATCAATAGGGTCAGCTGTACTGTGCTGCTCAGGTGAGGCATAGGGTCCACTTTCTGTAGTGCTGCAGCTGGTGAGGGGAATGACCAGCTCCCTCGCCTACCTCAGGTGGCAGGGGCAAAGAGGGGAAGGTATCTTTCCCTTGCCCTGTGCTTTTCAAGGAAGGAACAGGGCTTTCCCACAAGGCCTTGACCTATCATAGACAATTTGAAGTAGACTAAGATTTGATCCTGGCTCTTCTTAATCCTGCTATGATACAAGCTTGAAAATGTTTATCTTACTGTTCCATGAAAGGACTATCATGGTCCCATTAATGGTTTCCTTGTGAAATGGCCTCCTCGACTCAGGGGTCAGTATCCTCTTCAGAAAAGAACTGGTGAGATGGACCATAGGGTACAAGAAGGTCATCAGCATAAAACTTAGCAGCCTGGAAACAATTTATTTTCCTGTTCTTATATTTGTCGGACCTAGGACTAACACTATGTTTTTCTAGGTTATATCCACTAACATTGTAGATTTTGGAAAGTTTCAGTATATTGGTCAGGGTCAACTGAAGATCTGCTCAAGTGAGATTTAATCTGATTTAAGTTTTGCAAAGAAAGGGGATTTGTGTTGTAGAGAGCAAAAATTGTCTTGACCTTTCCTTTAAGGGGAACGTAAAGGAATCAGGGACTACTTGATGGTGGTAAATTAGTAGAAAATCCCACCTATGGTTTTCTCAGAGAGGCATTGATTCACCTCAGATGCAGTATTAGTGGAGGTTAGAATGTAGATTCCTTATAACAGTGTCCATAGAGATTGAAATCTTCCCAGGAAGCAAAAAAAAAAAAATTTGCATATAGGAGACCTCAGATCATTTTCCAGCCTCATGGTTGGATAGGTCTAGTTGGATGTTAGTAGTATAGTTGGTACTTCTCTTAGGAGTCCGTTTTCTGTTTTCCAGCTTCTAGCCAAGGCAAGCCACAGTACAGGAAAATACTCAGCATTTCTCCTTAGGGACTGAGGATCTAATTAATTCTCATGTTTCAGTGCTCTAGAGAAGTCCAAGCTGATGAGGGCTCATTGTTCATCTAAAAAGTTAAGAAGGTATGAATTAGGCCTTCTCTCCCAACCCCATGTCTTGAAAGTTCCCTGATTTCACCCTGCCTCAAACATGGTGGAATTTGGGGCCCGACATCTGATGTTGTCCTCTGTTCCCCATGTGCATTCTGTGTCACACTCACACTCACTCACGTATTTTATACACCATACAGGAAGGATGAAGAAAGGAAGGAAGGGTGAAAGAAAAGGCAAGGGCGGGAAGACTTTGATGAATATTTTATACATACGAAAAGTCAACCATATATCTTGTACTAAATACTTAGTTTTGAGGTGATAGAGATAGAGATATTGGAACCAAAGCAGAAAAAGAAAAATAACCGCAGCACAGCCTTCTGTTTCTAAGTAACTGTAGCAGGCTGCCTGTGAGTGTAAACAACAAAATCAAATGGAGAATGAAAACCCTGGGGTGAGGATGTAAGCCTGCATCTGGAAGATTAACTGACAATCTTAACTAATCAAAGCTCTTTTCTGCTTAGTGATGAACAACAAAGCTTCCATTAAGTTTACCATTGTCCCAAGGCAGAAGGGTTAGAAATTCTAAAATAGACCTTAACAAATGGGAGATCAGAGGTGAGTAAGCAGGTTAGCAGTAAAAAGCACTTCTTGCTCTTGCAGCTTGGTTTCCAGCACCCACATCAACTACCTGAAAACCTCCTGAAAGTCCTGTTCCCTAGGAACTGATGCCCTCTTCTGACTGATATGTGTACACCCACCATTCGCCACCCCAATTTAAAATAAACTAAATCATTAAAAAAAGAAATAGTAGGTCAGACTGGCAAGATTGCTTCGTTTGTAACAGGAAAGGCGCTTACAGCAAAGACTGATGACCCTGAGTTTGATTCCCAGACCCCACATGGTGGAAAGAAAGAATTAACTTCTGCAGGTATCTTACCTACTCTCTCTCTCTCTCTCTCTCTCTCTCTCTCTCTCTCTCTCTCTCTCACTCTCTCTGTCTTTGGTTAACTTTTCCCCTCATGATGCAATCTGTATCTTTTTTTTTTTGGTTTTTTCGAGACAGGGTTTCTCTGTGTAGCTTTGTGCCTTTCCTGGAACTCACTTGGTAGCCCAGGCTGGGCTCGAACTCACAGAGATCCGCCTGCCTCTGCCTCCCGAGTGCTGGGATTAAAGGTGTGCGCCACCATTGCCCGGCACAACCTGTATTTTTTATCTTTTAAAAACACATTATAAAAAGAAACAGTAAATCTTCAGTGATAGGAAATTCAAAGTCGGAATACTGAAGGTGTGAGGGAATAGGCAGAGATGTGGTCAGGGAGACAGGGGAAAAGAAGGGAAAAAATCATCCAAAGATAAATATGTGTTAATAAAAATTTTAATGAATAAGTAATAATTAAGAAACAATGATAAAGGTCTATATTTTGTTGGGAAATCATTAAATTATAAAGTATATGGGATGATACAACCATGCACATCAGTTTATAAAAGCTCATTTCACTGTTTAAGGTCTTTCCCCAAACAAGCCTAGAGCCCTGTATTGAGATGTCAGACAGTAAGGGAGCTGAGACACTGAGCTTCAGTGAGCAGCAACCCCAGGAGGTTTTTGTTTAGCCCTGGAGCACTGTGGGAGGATAATCCTTGCCCTGCTGACAGTAATAGGTTCCAGCATCATCAGCCTCCACAGGATGGATGGTGAGGGTGAAGTCTGTCCCAGACCCACTGCCACTGAACCTGGCAGGGACCCCAGATGCTAGATTGGATGCTAGATAGATGAGGAGTTTGGGGGGCTGTCCTGGTTTCTGTTGATACCACTGCATAATATTTGTACCATATTTTTCCACGCTCTCACTGGACTTGCAAGAGATGGTAGCCTTTTGTCCCAGAGACATAGCCAAAGAAGCTGGAGACTGGGTCAGCACAATGTCCCCAGCGGAACCTGGAATCATAAACACACAAACCATGGTTATACATGTTTAGAAACCTTCCTGGTAGAGAAAATTTTCATTTAGAAATTGTAAGAGACTTGTGGGCATCACTTTGAGAGACAAGAAAATCAAAGGGAGTGGGGGAACTTAAAACCAATTACAAATGCCTTATCCAGTGATCAAGATACTAGAGGTCTGGAAAACCAAGAAAGCCACAGTGGATGCTCCCAACGCTTCTCTGCACCCTCTCACCTGGAACTCCCAGCAGCAGCATGCATAGGAGGAGTGTGTTTGACTCCATCTCTAGGAGCTTGAAGAAAGGGTGCTTCTTAGGCTCCTAGCAGCTGCCCTTAAAGAAGCCTGGGCTGTTGTATAATGACTCAATATGCAAATCAGCCCAGAAAAGTGTGTGGGGTGCTCAAAGGGGCACCTGCTCCTGTTTCACCCACTGGGAGTTGGTGTCAGCAGAAAACTTACCAGAGCATGGCAAGTGTATCTTAAAGGTGCCTTGCAGCCTATTCTATTGAATCTTTACCCTCTCCTCTTTCTGAGGTATGATAGAGGAGAGTGAAGTATGGTTGTACTATGTAAAGAGTGTAAGTGATTTCAGGAACAACTTGCTCCTTCAAAAGTGTACACACCCAATGAAAATATTATCTCAGAGGGAATGGAGAATAAAGACTGAAAGAAAATAATGTAATTAACTTTTGGCATATTTCCTTATTTAAGAAAATCTGTGTTTCAGTGTGTGTGATGTTGTCTGTGTATTTTTGTATGTTTGTATCTGCTCTAGCTTGAGGGCCACCTCCTTGCCATGGGGCCTGGATGGTGATAAGAGGCCAACCTTGGGTGTGGCTGTTGCCTTCTGCCTTATCTGAGACAGGGTCTCTTGTTCACCACCTCTCATGAAAGGCTACCTCCCCAGGGTCTTCTGGGGATTCTTCAGTCTCCATCTCTCATCTTGTCACAGCATCACTCTAAGTACAGTCATGTGGTGCAGCTGCATCTGGCTTTATGTGGTTCCTGGGATGTGAAGCAGGTCCTCACACTTATGTGGCAAGCACATTAACCACAGAGTCACCCCAGCCCATTTTTTAAAAAATAAATGAAATGAAACAATGAAGGAAATTCTTCAGACTGAACATAAATAAAACTTCAGGAAATATAGGACTTCATAAATGAAGAAAAGAAGTATGCAAAGGAGATGCCCCCAGATACATGTAAAAGATTCTTTTGTACAGTTCTTCAAAACATTCAAGATTGTTGAAAGAGAGATACCTTGCATCTTGTCATGGTGATAAAAAGCTAATTACCAAAACTGTAGATTCTTCCTCAGAAACATTGTAAGACAGACAGATGGATAGACAGTTAGGCAGGTATAGAAGTGAGTATTTCTTCCCATTCTGAGCCCTCACCCCTTTCTTGGTTTACCTAGCCAGAAGGATGGATTTTCTA